>JAQFXT010001832.1:0-14965 GCA_034683725.1 Strigamia crassipes
AAATGACATAATTCTGGCCTAAAAACTGTATTTCTACAAATATGAAACAAAACATATTGCAAACCTAATAAAAAAGATAAATTATCTACCTAATTGGTTATCCTGTAGAGTTAAGATGCTTTTTTAGATGTTTTTAGATGTTTTTAGCCAGTTGAATCCACTGACACACGTGGAACAACAGACCAGAAGGTTACAGAAGCGCCGCCCTGGTGGGAGCTAGTGACCCTAGGAGCTTAAATAGCATGGGGAGTGTTAGCTGTCGTCAGACCATTCTATTCCATTAACTCTGCTGTGGTTGCTGCTTAGATATCCGCCATTGTTGTTGTGATGTCATCAGAATGCTGCGAGTTGTGGGTTATTCGTAATTTATGTTGTGTTCGTAGTTAAAACTTGTTACTTACTATTATTTCCCGTGTTTTTTGATTCAGTATTGCCCGTTTACATTTACTTTTTGAAGCGTGTGCCAGTTACTTAAATTTAAACGGGAACTCTGATTGGTTGGAATGTTCTAAGAGCGGTTGATGCGAAAAAAAGTATGATTTCAATTTCGAACCATTAACCAACACTTCGTTTAGGTTTACTAATAAACTATAAAAGAAAAATATGTTTGCTATTTATTGATTTTTAACACGCGAATATTCTCAACCGTTACTTGTTACGTAAGTTATTCGTCCCTTTTCGGCTTCCGTAGTTGGCACATTTAAAATTCCAATCCGCACGCACCAATCAAAACGACCTCTCGTGACTACCAAAAACTCAAAGAACTCTTAAAAGAACGAGAAAATTATACGTCATTTCGAACCCCAGCAACAAGTTGGTTGTTTAGTCACGTGACCTGGAACAGTCACGCATAACTGACAATAACTCTGAGCCCAGGCTGATTATTAACAATGTACTCATTGAAAATCGCACCCAATTGTGATTACTAAAAGGCGGATCGTTCAAACCGGAGAACAACAAACGAAGTCAATCAAACGAAAACTGCACAAATGACGGACACTGGGAATTGGTGCAGGTGTGGAGCATCCAAAAACATGTTTTTTTTTTAATTTTTAAATGGTGAGTAAATTTGAGGAAAAGCAAAACGAGTTTTTTCGTAACGTGAAGATTTATTGCGTTTGATTTCAGTCGGGATTTTGGTGAATGGTTGCGCAAATGGAATTCGCATTTAAATTGAAATGCTAGGAGCCTCCGAGCGATTTCTCCATTGGGAGAATTAAATGCGAGATGTGTACGTGGCCCGCAGCTTCACGTTCCTTAAAAACAGGTCAGTGACATTCAATTGAAGCCGCATCAGAAGCTGTGCATTGAAATTGATTGTTTAATTGAAATAATAAATTATTTGATTTGTGTGGGGATCGACCATAGCGCTTGTTCGGGGTCCCTCAAGGGGGCCGATGTTTGTTGATATTTCGGTGGATTTATAAATCAGTAAAAACAGAATCGTACATTTCGCAGATTTGTAACTAGATTTGCATTAAAATTGGGTCGATTTGTTGGATTTCCAAATCGGATTTTTTTTTTTAGATTTGCAGCAGATTTTGCAGATTTTCAGTTTATTTTCTGGGTTGGTAACAGATTTATGTGGCTGATTTTCCCAGATTTTTAACAGATTAGCGGCTGATTTCGGAGATTTTTAACAGATTGGCGGCTGATTTCGGAGATTTTTAACAGATTTGCGGCTGATTTTTTAGATTTACAGCAGATTTCGCAGATTTTCAGTTTATTTTCTGGATTGGTAGCAGATTTATGCGGCTGATTTTCTAGATTTTTAACAGATTTGCGGCTGATTTCTCAGATTTTTAACGGATTTGCGGCAAATTTCCTAGATTTTTGACTGGTTTGTAGCAGATTTAGCAAATTTGCATTTGATTTTTTGGTTTCAGCAGATTTGCTGGATTTACTCCAGATTTGATGAATTTGCAACTGATGTCCCACATTTGCAGTTGATTTTCGAGATTTTTAGCAAATTTGTCAGATTGATTTTCTGGTTTGACACCAGATTTTCTGGATTTACAGCAGATATGATGAATTTGCAACTGATTTTCCAGATTTGCAGTTGATTTTTTGACTTTTTAGCTTATTTTCCAGATTTTTAGCAAATTTATCGGATTTGCAGTTGATTTTCTGGATGTACAGCAGATTTGCTGATTTGCCGGATTTCCTACGAAAATTTCTCTAGCTCTTTAATTTCGTATATTACTGCATCATAATACAACCTTGCAATTTTTCATTCAGGCACCGAAAGCATCCTTCATCAAAACCGACGGCAGAAGAAAAGATGCAGTTTCGGAGTCCGAACGGTCGAACTGGAACGAAGCAAATCCGGCTACGGATTCACGATATCCGGCCAATACCCGTGCATTCTCAGTTGCATAGTCACCCAGAGCCCGGCGGAGCGAGTCGGATTACGTCCAGGAGACTACCTCATCGCCGTAAACAACAAAAACGTGTCGAAATCATTACACGATGACGTAGTCCGACTTATCGGCAACTCCACCGGTGTTTTAAAACTCCAAATCGCGGACAACTATTACACCGATTCGTCGGGCGACGAACAAATTACAATCGTGCGGCCGAAGCTGAAATATCCGAACCGAACCAAACACGCGCTCAGCCAAATCAGAGCGGAAAAAGTCGTGGAGGACCTACAAGCCGGTTTGCTATTCAAATCCGAGCGGTCTGCCAAGCAGCACGACTACAAAAACATTACGGACGCGCAGTTGTTAATGCACCAAACGCTTAACGGGACTAAAAACAACGGGAAGGAAAATTGTTACATCGAGGACGAAGTGAATTCGCTCATGTACGCTTCTCTCAACCAAATGCAATCAAACCGCGAGAAATGCGAACAAGACGCGTTCTATCCGTTCTATCGGGCCGTGGTCGGCTATCTGGGCACGATAGAGATGCCGAAAGACTTGCAGATACCGCGTTTGCAGGCGATTCGCAATTGCATCCGGAGGTTGCGGGTCGAGAAAAAGGTGCACATTTTGGTTCTGTTGTCGGTGTTCGACGAAAAAGTGACTTTGATCAATCTGCGAGGAACAAAGGTCGCCGAATATCCTTCGGAGAAGATCACCTACTCCGGGATCTACGCCAACGACAAGAAGTTTTTCGGTTTGGTCACGAGCAACGAGAAGCGGACCAGGAGTTCGTGCCACGTGTTCATAGTGGAATCTAAAACGAAATTGCATTCCGTCCACGTGCAGGGAGCGAGGACGTTCAACACGAAGTGCAATCTGAACTCGGGTTGCGAGTTCCCCGAAACGGCGGAACCGATTCTACGTGCCATTTCCAGTTTGTACCGGAACCGAGCCAACGGAGGCTCCTTCGGATTAATCGACGTGACGTTGACGAATCGGAGCAACACGAGCAGCAACAGCAGCCGCAGCAGCAACAACAGCGACAGCGGAATCGGCTTCCGGGATGACTTTCACCACCAAAAGGATAGCGTGTTTGTCGTGCACGATAACGGTCGCTCGAAGAGGACTAACATGCAGAGTCCGGCAACCGTTTCGCTAAACCAAGGCGAAAATAGGCTGACGGTCCGAGCGATGCCTAATCCGGTCGGACTGAACACGTCGTCCGGGAGAAACAGTTGCAATTTTGAACGAAGCAGCTTCCACAAATACGCGCCGAATAAGAACGAAAAGGCGAAAACGAATTTCTGTCCGAGTTTAATCCGGCCTATGATTGCAATGACGCCGAGGCAAACGTCCCCGAATTTAGCGGAGAGTAAATTAAGCCCGAAAGTGTACGGCGTAAAATATCCCAATCAGTTGACAGGAAAAGACATTATGGCTGGAACGGCAGCAGCTGCCGACAATTGCTATGATCTATCATCTGAAGTGGGGATGGATGACTGCAAATTGAAGGATGGTAGCCAGGAAGTAAATCCGAGTGAAGGTCGCTATGAAACATCCGACGACTCCGATGCTGAAGAGGTAAGTCGGCGGGAGTTTAGTTGGATATGTAACACGAATATCGTATTTCTTTGATTTAAAATTGCGGTAAAATATCAACACTTGGAATACAAGCCGCGGCTAATATTCGAGGGCGATTTGTATTTGTGTTTTGCAGTTGAACTTGTACGTTTTCTGCCTAAAAGTGGACTTTCTAATGTTAGAGGACGTAATTAGGACATACCTAACATTACGTAAAAAAAAACGTCGTCACGACATAAATGGGAACGTTTACCCGACGTAATGTTATGTGGAATTCGACGTTCTCAATTAAAGTCGCCCTCGAATAGAAGCCGCCCTCGATTATAGGTCGTGGCAAAAAATTTCATTTGCAAATATAAGCCGCGACCTTTAATTGAAGAAATACGGTAATATATTTACCCAAATTATAATAATAGCCAAAATATTCTTAACACAATAGACATTAATTCGTCTTTATTTTCAAGGCTGTTATGTTTATTCAGCTACTTTAAAAATGAATACTAGTAGAACAAAAAGACGGATTAATGTTTATTAATGACATTAATTTGTTATTCTAACTCATGATTTTGCTTGAATAAAATTATTTAATTTGCATATTTTTATACTTGCATATTATATGTGCATAAAACTTTTTTTATTTTTATATTTTTTTACTTATGTATTATATGCGCATAAAACAATTTTTATTTTGCATATTTTTATACTTGCGTAGAATGCGCATAAAACTATTTTTATTTTGCATAAATATCTGGGTCTATTTATTACAGTAAATGCTCTCATACAATGCGGGTGTTCTAACTGCTCCGGTACACTTCAAGCCCTGGTAAGGGCCCCAAAACAGAATTTTAATTCATTTGGGGCCCTAATAATTCCCTCAAAATGAGACAAAATGCTGAAAAAACATCTCTTATTTTTTCTAGCAGCTTTAAATATATTTGGGGCCCCCTATCATTTGTTTTATTTGGATGATTTGAGTTGACTGGACCATAAATTGAACTAAATAACACAAACAGCAGTTTGACTTATCTGGCAAAAGCCTAATGTGCATGTTTAACCTTGGTCTTTAATTTGGTGATGAAACACCCATAGGATATTGTGGTTCAGCCTTATTTAATCGCAGGAAATGGGCTGTTTGCTAAGTTATTTTAATTAAGAATTTCAAGTTTGATACTGTATCAACTTTATTGCACTTTTCTCCGTCTAGTTTTATCTGTCTGAGATTTTCTCCTCTCCCGCTAACTCAATAACAAAGCGGCGCAAAAATGGAAAATATTTTTCACCATTTCCCACCAAAACAATTTTTATAATCGAAATCTTGTTTTTCGAAGTTCCTGCCTCTTCAGGAAGTGCACAAGTTTAAATTCTCAGTACAGTTAAAAACATGTTTTAATTGAGGATTTGTTGAGAGAAAAACTCTTCACTCGCTGTAATTTATTTGACGGGTAACGTTTCAAATTAACATTTTTTTTTTCTTGTTCAATTTCAATTTATCACCTCGCCGCCTGGTTAAGTGGATTGAAAGGTTATAATTTGCAGTCTAAGCCAAGTTCATTCACATTTTAATGAATTTCTAGTGTTTCCAGTAACTAATTTTACATGTTTCCTTCATTTTCAGGTCTATTCACAAGTGGATAACAAGTGGATTAGGATCCCATCACTTCCAACCTGCAAACAAGTGCAACTGCATTCCATTGAGGTGAACTTTACAATTATGATACGAGTTATGAGTTCATTAATAAATATAACTGTTTTTCTTTCTTTTTTTTTTTAATTTATTTAATTCATGTTTGTAAAACATTATTTTTTCTTCTCATTAGGTTGATGGAATATCAAATTGTGAGGAGTTGGTCAATGGTAAATCATCAAACAGCATGATGGGATTAGGCGTAAACAACGCGAAGTCGATTAGTACGCAAGGAAGTCGAGTAGCAAATTGGGCCTTGAATTTTGACAGGCTTTTAGAGGATCCTGCTGGAGTTCACACCTTTGCGGTATGTAAAATTAACAGTGTATATTTGAATTCACTTATACCGGCATATTTTATTTTTTATCGATGTAAATTTTTTTTTGGAAATTCAGCAGGTTGTCGGTTAATTCTGATGGTATTTTTTTTATTTTTATTTTTATTTCAGGTGTTTTTGAAGCGGGAATTTAGTTACGAGAACATACGGTTTTGGGTAGCGTGCGAGCGGTACAAAATATTCTCCGTTACCGAAGAGGTAAAATTGTGGAGTTTTATATATCAAATTTTTAATAAATTTAAATATTTCTCGATTCAGTTGATGAGATTTAAAGCAAGAGAGATATTTCAACGCCATTTATGTATCGGCGCGAGCGAACCGGTCAATGTGGATAGCCAGGCCCAACAAATTGCGGAGGAAAATTTGGACAAGCCAAACCGAGAAATTTTTATTCCAGCACAAAAACAAGTAAGTTCTTAAAAATTTACTTTTAATTCAGTACTGGAATCGAATTATTTTTTATTTTAGATTTACAATTTGATGAAATTTGACTGTTATCTTCGTTTCTTAAAATCCTCCATTTACAAAGACACTCTGGTAAACGAGATCAGTGACGAGCCATTACTGTACACGGGAGATGATGACCTGGATCCAAGTTTACCATACACGGATAACAACATTCCAATCAAGGTAAAACACCCGGCGCCATCTTGGAAACTAGCTGGTTTAATAATGCGGATTGGTTTCGCTGGGATTCAATAGGGACAAAAGGACAGGATTATGTTCGAAGAGCACCGGCGGAAATCTCTGTTATCTTGGAACCGAGCGAAGAAAACTGAAAATGGCGACACCAGAAAGTCCGTGCGGAAAAAACGCAAAGATAAAAAAGACGATGCAATGTCCGAAACACATGGAAGCCGCTCTTCGCTAGCAAATGGGGAATTGGCCACAATACAGCGATATACCACATCGAGAGAGGTAAGAAGTTTTGTGACCGCCTCGCGGACACTGAACAACACCAATGGCGGCCCTAGGGGCATTGCTGGCCGGAAGTGGTCAACTGACCACTAGCCACAGAGCGGAAACGGAAGTGACTTCTACGGGGTCTGCAGAACCTCAAGAAGTCAGTCTCTTTTTGACTGGCAGGGTGGTGGGTTGTGTAGCCAACCATGTGTTTCTTCCAGAAGCAAGACATGATCTGAGACGGTCAAAGAAGTTCGGGTAACGCTCGGCATGCAAACGGTGACGGTCATGGTTCTTCTTAGCCACGTGGTTGCCGATTAACATAGGTTAGGATGTGGCAACCCCAGCTGAGTTGGAAAGGCGCAGATTGGAATTAACCCCTAGACAAACTGTTAAATAAAGGTCATAAACCAATACGAAACTAGTTCGTCAGTTCTTTCCATTAGTGATCAGCATCCAGCACTGCGTGGTATTCGCCGTATCAGCAATGTCCGAATGCCTTATCAGTTTCAATACACCGGGACCAACGTCTAGGGTTTCCAATTTCTGATTTGTCCAAAAGCGTACAAATAAAAATGGACGATCTATATTTTCCCACAAATAAAGAAATATTTAAAGGGTTTTTGGATTTTTCAGTCGCTGAATGGCGTGGAGGCTTATTTTTCTGAAGACGGTTGCACGCTGTGTCGAGTATTGCTTCCCGACGAGTCGACCGCAGTTGTACAAACTAAGTCCGGGGAATCCGTGCTGAGTATTCTGAGAAATTTGACGCGCCGAAGAAATTTGGATTATACTGCTGTGGATGTTTTTCTGGCTGATTCAAACAAGGTGTGATGACCTAATTAGTTTTTTTATTACGAACTTTTTTTATCCATTTCATTGCAGATGATTGGTTCGTACGACGATTCCCGGATTCTGTGCAATCTTGAAATCCGCATCGAAGAACGAACGCTGTTTCGCCTTACGCTGCCGAATAAAAAGACGCTAGTCCTTAAAAATGACTGCGACCAAATTATCCGGAATGCTTTACGGTCAGTTTTAAATCGGTTTGGATTTAAGATGGAATCCGTAATAATAACCGTAAGTTATTCTATACAACGATTTGTAGACCCCGGACAAATACAAAATGCATAGGAAAATATTTTTTGCATATATAGCCGTAGTTGGCTGTAAATGCATAAATGCTAAAATTCGGAAAGAAATGCATATTATAAATGCATAAATTATTATTTTCCACCTCCCACATACATTATTTTGCTTGAAAATGCATTTTTTTCTCTTGAAAATGCATTATATATCATGAAAATACATTATATTTCATGAAAATGCATTATATTTTATGAAAATGCATTATATTTTATAAAAATGCATTATATTTCATGAATATGCATTATATTTCATAAAAATGCATTATACTTCATGAAAATGCATTATATTTCATAAAAATGCATTATATTTCATGAAAATGCATTAAATTTTATGAAAATGCATTATATTTCATGAAAATGCATTATATATCATGAAAATGCATGAATCATCCTGAAAATGCATTATTTCTCTAATAGCTGCATTATTTCTTGCATATTTCCATATTTTCTATTGCATAAAACAATTTTTTTTGCATAAATGTCTGGGGTCTGCTAATTGGTGATGGCGTATGAAATCTGACTGTTAATTCTATTTTTGCTGATTAGATGTGCAACAATCAAGAGATTGATATGAATTTACCAGTTAGGAGTTTTGATAAGCAAAGTTTAATAGTTGATTTCAAGGAGAAGCAGTTGGAATGGGGTTCTAATGCAATAATGCGACGTAAAACCGATGATGTTGACCCAACGTTAAGATTGTTTGATGACATCTTGAATGAAAAAGTGCAACCTCAGTGGGATGAATACGGTGTTTGGGATATGGACAAAATTGTAAAGGTTTTTCTTTATTCTTTGGAGTAGTTTTTAGAATTGTTTGTTGTAAGTATTGGTTTGTTTTGTTTTTTTGTAGAGTGAAAATAGTAAGAACAGTTTGGAACGTATGTCGGCGGGGATTTTGGGTGTCGTGAGGCGAAATTCGCTTCATTTTGAGCGGGATATTAAGAAATTTAAAAATAAAAATCGGGCGTCGATACATGAATCGGTTAACCACAGAATAGTCCAACAGCCGGTTACGGAAAAGCCGCCGATTCACAAAGGATACAAGAAAGAGAAAGAAAATGAAGGTACAAATGGTAATTGAAGTAGCTAAATCAGTTGAATAACTAGATAATTTCTCAAAGTTTGTCGAAATTCATCAAAACTTGATCATATTTTGTCGAAATTCATAAAAAATTGATCCTAATTTGTTAAAATTCATAAAAAATTGATTAAATCTAGTCGAAATTCATCAATATTTACCAATATTTGTCAAAATTTATCAAAAAATGTATCAAATTTAGTCGAAATTTATCAAAGGTGTATCAAATTTTGTTAAAAGTCATCAAAGATGTATCAAATTTTGTCAAAATTCATTACAAATTCATCAAATTTTGTCGAAATTCATTAAAAATTTGTTAAATTTTGTTGAAATTCATCAAAAATTTTCTTACATTTTGTCGAAATTCATCAAAAAAAAATTAAATTTTGTCGAAATACATCAAAAAATATTACATTTTGTCGAAATTCATCAAAACAATTTTAAATTTTGTCGAAATTCATCAAAAAAAATTTAAATTTTGTCAAAATTCATTACAAATTCATCAAATTTTGTCGAAATTCATTAAAAAAATTTTAAATTTTGTTGAAATTCATCATAAATTTTCTTACATTTTGTCGAAATTCATCAAAAAAAATTAAATTTTGTCGAAATACATCAAAAAAATATTACATTTTGTCGAAATTCATCAAAATAATTTTACATTTTGTCCAAATTCATCAAAATTTTTTTTTAATTTTGTTGAAATTTATTACAAATTCATCAAATTTTTTCGAAATTCATTACAAATTTATCAAATTTTGTTGAAATTTATCCAAGATTTCTTAAATCTTGTTGAAATTCATCACAAATCTCTCAATTTTTATCGAAATTCATCAAAAATTTCCATACATTTATTTTCTTTAGATTTATATCAAGTATGGGAACGAGCCCAAAGAAGCCGCTTGGATGATCAACGAGGAACCGAAATCAACTTTGACATGCCAGACTTCCTCAAACCCCAACCGAAAAAACAACCGCTTGAAAACCGCACCAGCGAGCCAATAATCCGAACAAAATATTACGACGAACCGAACAACAACCTAGTAGTCGTAGACGACTTCTCCGGCAATTCCATCATTCCGACCGTAGAACAAGCCGAAGACTTCTTCTCCGCCAAATCAGCAGAATCCATAAACTTTACCTCGAAAGACGAACGGCCATACTTTTCAACCAAGAAACTCTCCCTGACGTCCAAGCCATCCATGCAATTTACAGCAAATAAAGTGTCGCCGGCCAAACCGGAACGAACACAATCGTTCCCCGGCTCCGACGCGCTGAATCATCCGCTCGCATCCAACTTCTGTGAAAAAACAGACGACAAAGACGATACCTTGACGCCATCTAAGATTTTGCCGCCTTCAAACGTCAACGACACGTCTCTGCACGTCGAAGAAGCGAATTTCACGCCGCCGCCGCGACTCCAATTGCCGACTCCACCCAACACTCCGCCGCCGTTGCCGCCTAAGCCGAAATATTACCCGCCGAGGCCGAGTTATGGGGTTAAGAAAGTCACGAATTCGGCACAGGATCCGAGCAAAAAGCGGACATCGAAAGAAGCGAATAACGAACACAAATTGCGATCTCGAAGAGCAATGTATATAGAGAGGGATCTGGGAGATAAGTTTAGTATTAGTTTTGTGTGATTTTATTTTTTTATTTTAAAAGTACGGGGATTTTAATGCATAAAGTTGATTGAAATTTGAGCTTATTATTGTTAAAATGCTGTATTGACATATTTTTGTAATGTTATTATGTAACGTGTATATATATTCCATATATCAGGATCATAAAAATAATTTGCTATATATGGTTGTGTGGTAGTGGTTGAATCAGCGCAAAGTCAAGGCAGTTAATTTTTATGCAAAAATATATAATTATTTGGTAGAAATTTGCAATTGTGGTTCACTGGTTTAATTTTAAATAGAAAACATACTTTTATGGTTAAGAACAAGTGGATTTTTAACTTCTCCAAAAAATGTCAGTTTTATAATATCTTGATTTTCAATTTCTTTTGGCAGAAATGTGAGATTTTAGATTGAAAAAGCTATTGATGCACAAAAATGAATTTATATGCTAAAATCACTTTTTTATGCTAAAAAAATCACTTTTTTATGCTAAAAAAATCACTTTTTTATGCTAAAAAAATCACTTTTTTATGCTAAAAAATGACTTTTTTATGCTAAAAAATACTTTTTTATGCTGAAAAAATCACTTTTTTATGCTAAAAAATCACTTTATTATGCTAAAAAAATCACTTTTTTGTGCAAAAAAATCACTTTTTTATGAACACATTTGTACAGATAGCCAGAACTCCACACTCTCATGGTGGCTGCCTCTTATTTGTGTGAAAAAAAGGTGGTTGTGACTAAAACCCAAATACAAATAAAAAGATAAATAAAACCAGAACTAAATAATAGATAATACTTACTGGTACAACTTAATGGCATTAACCAGCAATAGCAATCGATAATAATATTAGCATGTATACATTATTCATGTGTGGTGCAATGTATTTTTGTGACTAGAAACAAGACAAGTTGTACTGTACATTTTTGCCATTAGAAACAATTCAATTTGTTTCTAATGGCAAAATTGATTAAAAATAATAATTTCGCCATTAAATTAAATACCATATAATTTCACCATTAAATTAAACACCATATAATTTTGCCACTATAAACATTTCCATTTGTTTTCCTTTTTTTTCTGAGGATTTTAATGTCATTAATGGCAATAAAATTTTTTTTTCTTTTAAAATGGAGACATGCTGGATCGCATATCCACTTTTGTAATTGGTAGCCCTAAAATAGTGTGCAGTTTAGTAGTTTTAATTGGACCAAGTGCAACAAGAAACTTCACGGTGGTTTACTAGAGCAACATAACATCACTTTAGTTATGAGCTTTGTATTCAATCCTTTCCTTTAGTTTTGACTATCGTTAGTCCAAAAAGTCTGGGTAATCCAAATTGTTACTTCCCAGCCTTTCAATAAATTACTAAACAAATGCATACAGTTACTGATGGAAGATAGAAGATGGAAGAACGAATTGATGAACTCAAAAAACAACTTCCAGAGCAAAAAATATATAGTTGTGTGAGTGTTCGACTATGGTCACCACGTGGTCAATGGGACAATACACTACATTTATTATAACCGGTTATTATCGCAGTTGCGGTAATCGGTTATGCAATCAAATAATATTTATACATAAACTATGCCGACATTTGGCTTTTTAAATGTGTAACAAGTTATACAATGACTAATCGAATACTTAATTAGAGCGTGAGGTTGGTTCTTCTGTGTGTACTTGTCTTCGTGTAGCCGGAGTTCGTTTTGTGCTGCATCGCTTTTAATGCGGTGACTACCGAATTAACCTGTCCTACGTCAGACGACGCATGTACAGGCTTAATAGTTCTAACCCCAGAACGTCATCGTCACAAGTGAGTGAGTTTTTATGTAATGTAAACATTCGAGTAGTTATCAATACGTGACATTTATTACAACCGTTATATTTGCGATGGCGTGTATCGGGCTATTCTGCTAATTTGTTAAGCTATTCAATTACTACGCCATCAAATGGCAAAACATATGATGGGAATAAAGTTTTACAATTGGCTATCACATACTCATTGGAAGATTGATTTTCTGGTATCCGAGTTACGTCATTGTTGCTGCATTGTCACTATGACATCAGGGTTTGATAATCATGACGGTGTCTGGTGGTGACTGAAATCGGAATAACGTTGCAATAAACTGGAGCCAGTTGAAGCTATGCATTCTAGGTTTTTCTACCGCCTATAAATATACGGAATTTCGTATAGTGGCGGGGTTTGTTCTGTGTAATGAAATTGTTTATTAGAGTTATGTTGGTGTGGGGCACACATGACAAATGTCATGACGAAGAGGAAACATTGCTGAATGTTTTCCCTTGTTCACCTAAGATTGCCAGGTCCACTTGGACACTTTAACCCACTTGTTCAGCATTGCTACCCATAACGCTCTTCTTTGTCGGTTTCGATGGTATTTGCATTGCAAGTGACGGAACTATGTTTCTTCACTACACATGTAACTCCGTCGTGTGTTTGCTCTGCATGGAATTAGGAAAAAACATAGCGGCTTCACTACACACACCGTGCCATGGAGCATCTACTCAGTAACGATCGGTAATCATAGCGGCATCAACTTGTCGGCAAGGGCCTCAGGAAAAGGCCGGCATCTCCATCATCGGAGGGAAACTGTACTAATTTGTTAGATAAATACAACATATAATTACATATATCTGAGTTCTGGGTAAGCGTTAAAGGCATTTGCGACTGTGCCGTAATTTAATAAAGATCTTAGGCGTTTAAACTATCAAGTGATAGTTTATTCCTTTATTATCCTGTTCTTTTGTATTCTATATAACAAGTGCGTTTTATATCATATTTACTTCTTGCTGACACCTCTTCGATTCGAGTGCGCCATCTGATGTTGAACTTGTATACTAACGACTGTCTAAACCGTCACAAATCGACTACAGTAGAATATGAACATACATTGGGAACATCTTATCGTTGTTTAATGTTCAGAAATATTGCCACCAGAGACCGCGATTGCCATAAATCGCACCAAGTTCAAATTGTAAACGCAATTTACGAACAAATTGTAAACCTCAAATACAATAAAGAATGTTTAATAGAAAATCAGTAATTTCTTATAGGAAAAAACAAAGATGATAAATAAAATTGTTTACTCCTCTTTAACCGAATAACTTATAAATAGGGGTAAATCGGCCATTTTCTCCTACGACGTCATCAAAAAGGGATTAAAGGGCTTGTGACTCCTAATTCGATTCGTGCAGCTTCTTGTCGATGGTGTTCTTCAATTAATATTCCTTTGCACGTTTTGTTGTCATCCCTAATTGGTTGAGTCTGGCTAAGACATCGGTGTCTCTCAAGCTTCACCGAATCATCCTTACATGGTTCATCACTACGATCCCCACCAGACGGAGTCGCTTGGTTGATGACATCACACTCTTCAAACTTGGTCAAAGGATGTCAAAAAAGTGTCAAAGTGAATATAAAATGTACTTATTCGAGTCGAAGAAGTTTAAAAACTGGCAAAATTCTTTAAAAACGGGTCTAAAATTATTTTTTTTAAACATATACTGTAGGTAACCAAAATAATAATTAAAAACAGGTAAAAATCTAAATCGGAGAAATAAGGAAATTTAAGATGAAGAATTATTGTGGAAATGTTGATGGAAGAAATACTAATAAAAATTGTCAATCGATAAATTTTAGTTTTATTTCGTTTATTTCTTATTTCAATAACATTAAACTGGATGGTGGATGTTGTTTCAAATTTCAACAAGTATCAATCGGGAAAACATGAAAATATGATTTCATTGTTGAATACACGTTGGCGCTGCTAACCTGCAAGCGTCATATGACGCCATCTTACTCTGTTTGCTCGTTGCCGTTGCAAGCTCGTCTCGCATCACGATGTGGTCGCGACACAGCAAGTTTGCTCTCTTGTTATTTTACTGTAACATTGTATATTTTAATCAGTAATGACACTTCATTTTTACTTATTAATAGTAATTACTGAAAATCCGGATGTTCCTCAGATTATCCTGTGCCAACAATCTGAAATCGCTATTGCATTGTTTGCCGCCATTTTTTCTTTTCACCGAGTGACATTTTGTCCGTAACCAAAGTTCACCATAAATAATCTTGTGGTCCTGCAGTCGTTAGTTTGTATGGCAGACTTTAAATTTTATGTTTTTTTTAATCAGTAATCACTATCAAGCAACGTTGTGACGATCTCGTTTTCGTCAAGAACGCAAAAGTTGCCACCAGAGCGCGCTTTTGGCGTTAAAAGCGCGAGA
>JAQFXT010001833.1:0-14959 GCA_034683725.1 Strigamia crassipes
AGTCATTTATTTGACTTATAACACTTAGTTTAGGCCTTTTAAGCAAACTTTAAGATTTTGCTTAACCAATTTGAACGGAGCTATTGTTTGTTGGCTGTAAAATAAGGGAAATAACTAGACTCTGGACAAACGCATAAATGCATGTAAAATAATTTTTTTGCATATATAGCCATATTTGCATTTTTTATTTTGCATACTTTCATATTTTTATTGCATAAAATGGAATTTTATGTGCGTATTTTTATTTTTCATTGCTTAAAATGGAATTTTTGGTGCATATTTTTATTTTTTTTTTGCATAAAATGGAATTTTTGATGCATATTTTATGTGCATAAATCAATTTTTATTTTGCATAAATGTTCGGGGTCTAGAAATAATAATGGTACTGTTGAGTTCGTGGCTCAAATTCAACGTGTTATGTTGAGTTCAATAGAACTCAGTCCCGGGAGAAAGACCAAACAGATTGCTTTAGGTTTAAAATCGACAATTTATAATCGTGATGGTTGCCAGGGAGTTGTAGTACAATTGTTTAACATTATTAAAAATTATAATATAAGGTTATAGACATAACAGGTATAAAATCTAATGCAGTGTAGCATTACTGTTTTAAATGAAATAAACTAAGCTGTCATTCAGATCAGATCTAGTCGGATTGGGGTCAACTTGCAGGAGAACCCAACTTAGAATTCTAAAGAATTAATGTTTATGATTAAATTTTCTAGGCGGAGATTTCCATGGGGTTTTATCCATGGCTTTCAGTTTTGGCTTTTAGGATGATTCAAGTTAGGAATATCTTGGAATTCCAGTTAAAGAAATGGAGTTTTAAATAAGTTTTTATACTTTAATGAATGTGATCACAGCAAATTTACGGCAATCACCACCTGGCGAATTAATTCCAAAATAGAATATAGAATTAAATTTAAATTTTTTTCACATTGATGTAACATGTATGAATTAACTGGTTTGTGTCAACATTTTCTCTTCTTTCAAAATCCGGGCACAGCCGGGTTGCAAAAATATTTTTAACTAATTGTGGTACCAGTCTTCTCGCTATACCAAGTCAATATAATCTCGAACTAGCTCTGCAAAATAATGGGGTTGTAGTAAATTCGAACATTTGAATGGCAGTTTTGTGCATAATTTGGCCATTTTAGTCTTTTTTTCTAGCGTTCCCCCCCCCCCCCACTCTCTTGGAAACACCCCTTTTCTGCCTAAAAGTGGTTTTTCTATTGTTAGAGGACGTAATTAGGACGTAACACCTAACATTACGTCGTGACGACAATCAAACAAAACGTCGTCATGACGTAAATGGGAATGTTTACACGACGAAATGTTATGTGGAATTCGACGTTCTCAATTAAAGTCGCCCTCAAATAAAAGTCGCCCTCGATTATAGGTCGTGGCAAAGAATTGCATTTGCAAATACTGTATAGCTTTGATTTAAAGTTGGCTGTGACGAATGGGCTTTAGCGATTTTTTTAAATAGTTTCAGTGATCGAAGATTCGATTGCTTTTACAATTAAAGTCGCCCTCGATTACAAGTCGCCCTTAATTATAAGCCGTGGCAAAAAATAGCATTCGCTATTATAAGTCGCGACTTTTAATCGAAGAAATACGGTATAAGCCACGACCTTTAATCGAAGAAATACGGTATTCCAATTTTTAAAAGGAAAATTCCTATTAAGGACCATTTAAAAATATTCCAAAAGCGACTTGTCCACAGTAATCTGGAAAGAAATGATTAAAAACATTCTAAAACGTGATGCAAAGTGTTATGCAGAATAACTTGACTTATACATTTTATAACGCCTTCGTGCAACTGGTAACGTTGAAACATCTTCTTTCAGGTGGTACACTTTGCATCCATAAACATAATTTTCTAAATGTTGAGACCAATCAATTTGTTTTAGGTCAAAATTGTAAATCTGAAAGCGGATAAAAACACTCCATTAACTTTGATGACTTTACCCACAGTAACATTCAAAGTTTACTTTTTTTTCTTCAGTGGTTAATGAATTCCACAGCTCCATTGCATTGCTATCATTGAATTGCCATTCACGTTTACCGAAAAACTGTATAGCTTTTAAATTCTTGTTGAAAGCATGAAATACTCCTCGCAAACTAATAAATCGCGTTATTTTCCATTAATTCTAAGGATTACAATAAAAATATTCACACTTACAAAGGTTTATTGCCAGTTATTTTCAACAGATAATCCATTGGACATAAAAATGTGTAATAATTCCACCAATTGAACATATAGTGAGCGAAATAATTGCTGTAACATCTCACATTTGGTATTCGTATCATATTAGATAAGGGGTATTTACTCGAATATTTCGTCCATAGATTTAGAAAGGTGCCTGTAGTAATTTTTGTAGTGCCACCAGATGAACAGTGGTAAACTTTGATTACATCAGATCTGAACAAAAATATATAAGTGAGTGATTTTTGGGAATGTGATTTCCTAACAATTTAAAAAAGGTTTATTAGATCTCTTACTTGTTGACAGCAATTTCTCTTGCTGCGGTGATAAACACATTCACACAAAAATCAACTGGAACAATGTGTGTATTATTTTTCGGATTACAGCATGCAAACCGATTAATTCCTAGTCCAATCTATATATAATGAGTAAGATAATGACAATAAAAGAAGGATCTACATAGAATCTATGTAGAATCTATATTTAGGCTATATAGAAATCGCGACGATGCTATGGTCATTCTATGTAGACACTATGATCTACATAGAATCTATGTAGAATCTATATTTAAGCTATATAGAAGTCTATATAGCTGCTATATAGAAATCGCGACGGTGCTATGGTAATTCGATGTAAATACTATATTGCCTCAAGCTAGAGGCTTTCAAAATTCTATATAGATAGATAGAATGTCTACGTAGAATCTACGTGTTTGTGCTACTTGGGATAGTACTGGTATTCATATTATAAAGCCGGGGTGGGAAACTTAGTCATTAGTTGATATAAAAATCAATTAAACAATATCAACCAAAATCTGTTTTTTGGATGACTTAAATATTTTATATAAATAATGATCTAATTAATAAGTTGGTTTGGTCGAACGAACTAGTCACGTACATGATTCAAGTTGAAATTGCAATACTATACGTGAATGTGAGTACGAGTCAATTTACTTACGGCAATTCCGAAGCCACCCCATACACTCCAACTATCAATCCAACCCTAATAATTAAAAACAATAAAATAAACAACAAAATACGACCGCGAGAAAAATTATTGAACCCACAGGAAAAGGATCTTCCCAAGCACAAGTGACTCCGCTTGGGCGAATTATAGCTCGTGGTAAATTCCCACCTTCTTCCATGAATAGATATTCTGCTAAGCATTTGGTGTATGTGTATGTATTCGGAAATTCTCCGAGTATTATCGGACAAATCTTTTCGGCCATTTCGTCATTGAGATTGCTGTACAGAAATTTTTATTTTGCATTATTAATTTCCTAAAAGCATAATTAATTTAACTCACTCAAACATTTCAATAACTTTCGAAGGATTCATATTTGGTTTATAAATAATCTCTTCGATAGAAGATCTGTTGCAATTTGAGTACAAGGTTGATACATGAATTACGGCCTTATTACAGAAAAATAAATTAAAATTTTGCATGGCCGTCAACGCTTGGAGTAATATAATATTCTTACTGCAAGTTGGTTCATTTTGTGGCATACTTGAAGCAAATATCTTACGGATAACAGATTGGTTTTAATGGCATTTTTAATTGGTTCTTCAAATTTAATAGTTGCTGCCGAATTGAATACTATCGATACATTTTCAGTTAGTAACTCGACATCACTCGAATCAAGTCCCAGTAAAGGCAGAGTAATGTCTCCATTTACGGCAATTACTTTCTCAAGAACTGTAGAGTCATTGGCTTTTATTTTGTCAAATGCCTAATAAATAACACTTGTTATTTAGTGTTTTTAATGATTTTCCAAATTGTTGATACTTACTCTTGAACTGAGCATTTCTTTAAAACGCTGCGCCGCATCTTTACCTTTCTTGGCCCGTACAAGAATATAAATCGCACGAATATCAGGGCAAGTGCGTAATAGTTTTTCCAATAGAACTTTCCCCAACAAGCCAGTTGTACCGGTAATAAATACACTGCGGTCTTTAAAAAATTGATTCATAGTTGAAGCCATGGTTCAATTCAACCATCTAAGTTCGTAATGAATGATTTGGTGAAGGTATTACCGCCAGGGTCTTTTTTTTAACGTCTATGGTTGCAACAGGGTAAGTTGTAGTAATAAACGTTAACATACCTTTTGCGTAGATTGAATAGAGAAGACAATAGAGACATTGTGTTTTATTGCCGATATGAAAAGCGATATCAATTTATACAGGTCGGGGGAGAATTCTTGATTCAAAGCAATTTTTTAAAATTTATTTTATATATACGAAATTTGATGATGGTTTGGTGTAGTAACAGTAAATAGGGCATCGTTAGTTTAACATTATTTTTTTAGTTGTAATTTTTAAACCAACAAATGCTTAATGAAAATGTCGATAATAAAGCTGTAACTGTAATTAGAAAGAGTAGCTGGCATTCAAACCGTTGATTCCAGTATTTTAGGTGTTTTTAGGTGTTTCTGTTCTGAGTTGTAGCTAACAAAACAACAAAATATGAGTTTGGCTTTAGTGTGTTTTTGCTTTTTGAAAGGTTGCCTTTTGAAAGGTTTCCTTAGAGATTAGATCATGTATGGTATTGAAGTTATTCAATCAACATCTGTCCATTCTTGAAGTACTCAGAAACTGTTTGCATTTTCTAATTCCCAATTCCTAATAAAAGAAAATTTAATTATGCACAAAAATTTAAATTTTTTTATTTTAAAAAATTTTTTTGTAGGGTGGAATGTGCATAATTTATTTGTCATAGTGCTTTACAGGCGCCCAATGAGAATGAAGCAGCGCTTCAGTGCGGGAGAAATAGCACAATATAGAAGAGCATGATGTTTCCAGAAAGCAACTTGTTTATAATAGCAATTGTTGTCCTTTTTCTTGAACTCGGCTTCGAGAAAGAGAGAAACAGTTCACATGCGAATATTCTTTTACATTTTTTAAACTTATAAATGATGAAAATTATGACGTATGTAATTCATACTAACTAATGTGCATTTTACAAATAAAATGTATATTAGTCAGTGTGTCTCTTTAATGTGAATTGTTGAAGTTTCAAAATCATCTGTTGCAATATTATAAAACTAATTTCCCACACGTGTTTTTGTAAAATAGTTGCTGCATTGCTGAATGAATATTCCTATTGTATTGCAAAATGTGTGTGGGGAAATTAGTTTTATAGATATCGCAACAGATGTTTTTGAAACTTTTTCAATTTCTCTGACTAATATTGGTTTAAGATTAACTATTAATTAACCATCGAACAGTCGAAAGGCTTTTGAAGGAAAACTTGGTGTACTTAATTGTGATTTATAAACCAAATATTGTAATCAAATTTGAAGTTATACTCATTAGATATAGATGGTTTATTAAATGTAAACCTATTTTAATATTCGCCCCATTTGGGTTTTGTGCTCTAAAAATATGAATAAACTCACGCTTCAGTAAATATTTACCCAAACTTTTCATCTTTAAGCTATAAAATGTATATTTTATTTTATTTTTTATTTTCTGTGGTGAATATACGGAGTGTATGCTTTAAAGGGTTTCAGGTGAATTGTAGAATGACGAACCAGAAATTCAACAATCTGTTAAAGCAGTTAATTGGGTGGTAATTTCAATGGCACCATGATAACTGACTTTTGACTTTGAAAACAAGTGTTGGAAGTTAGCAATCGGTACAATAAGAACAAGGTTTAAATTACAAGTGTTTATTTAAATTACAAATGGCTACTTATACAAAGTCAACGGTGCCACGATTGGCGAATACAAAACGTTACTTGGATGTCGCGTACATCCACGCGACATCCCTAATAAACGCCTCTTGATGACGTATTGGTAATCGTAACATTACAATTACAACAAATTCTCCTCACGGGCCGACAATACTTACCAGCGGTATCTTCACATTTTTGCTTTCTTGGATGGTGCAATTTTGAGTTCCATCAATACGTGCTAACATATTTATTCCTGGGATATGTTCCACTATGATTTGTCTTCGCTCGATGTCGTTCTTGATAAAATTCAATTTTCTATTGAAATATTTCGTTCAAGCCTTTAGTGGTTCGTTTTTGAGTAACTGCGTCGTGTTTAGACTGTCACAATAAATTATTGTTGCGTCGTTTTTTTTGTTGGTTTTAAACTCTGCATCAACTCTTTCGTCCAGAGCACGTTCTTTATTTCTTCCGACAAGGCATGGAGCTCGTTCTCTGTGCTAGGTATGGCCACGAACTGACCCCTATCCATACTTGACTTGTCCGTCAACTTTATTGGCAACATTGGGAAGTAGTCACTTCTAAATTCAGCAGCATACTAGAAGTGACAATTTTTTTAGCCAGGATTGTACAATTAGGTGTGGACTAAAGAATCTGACATTCTGCATGTACAAAATCACAGACCAGAGTGGTCACTTTATTCAACAGATGTCACATGGTCATCATGTGACATTATCACTAAAAATAATCAGGCGTTGCATAAGATCATGGATGATGCCATGTAACACAGTACATAGACTGCAGTGCAGTGCAGTGCAGGTGTCGCCCTCTAGTGGCGGAGGAGTCACCCTCCAGTGGCGGAAGAGTGTCGTTACTAATAAACAACTAACATTATATCTAGACGCATGGATGACACACCTTTACAGAGTTTTGATGCAAACAATGAATAAATCAAAAACGGCGCTTTCTTTGGATAGCGCTAGAATAAAACTCGAATACAAATATACGATTTAAGCACACGAACTGATTTGCTTTGCGTAGCATTACACATTCACAACAGTTTCTATACGATAGCTTGTACTCGATTGTTTTGCGCAGGTACTTGAGGATCCTCTTTAGTGCACCTGTTTGGGTTTCGTGAAGCTGAGGTCGGGTCTCGTGTTAATTGCCACATACATTAATTTTTCGATTAACTCCTGGTATTCTCATTGTTTGATCTCTGGGCTATCTTCGTGTTCATTGAGTTTTGATTGGAGATTTATCGATGTCATGTTAGTGTTTCAGCTTTTCATCCCGTACTGCGCTAATACTTCTCGGATATATTCTGTTTGGTGGAGGTGGATGCCTTTGTTGTTGTGGCAGATCTGGATTCCTAGGATCGAGGATAGTTGATCCAGTAGCTCGACTTTGTTTCTAATCTGCTCGATAACTTCCTTCTCGAATTGGTCTGATGATGCTAAGGCAGCTATTCCGTTTACGTAAACTTCTAAGAAGAGACATTCTTGTTTTCTTCGCACTATCGTCAATTTTTTACCTCCAAGGTGCAGGCGTTATTTGTACAGACATCTCTTCACGTGCAGACGACGTTTTTCGTATACAAATGGCACTTTTCACGTACAGACGACGTTTTTCATGTGCAAAACGGCACTTTTCACTATCAAACGACACTTTTCTCTTCAAAAACGGCACTTTTTACGTGAAAAACGGCATAGTGCGCGCAATGGGCCAGTGTATTTTAACACTTAATCACGCCCAGTATTAAATAAAATAAACGCACAAATTTCCTTTCTTGTTTTATTTATTGATATTAATTTACGTTATACGTAAAAATGAATGAAAAGTAAAAAATCAAAAAAAAGCCCATTTCTTGTCTTGTGTCATCTGTCTTGTGTCGTCTAAAAAAAAAAAAAAAAAAAAAAAAAAAAAAAAAAAAAAAAAAAAATTGGTGATAATGGGTTGGCGATTTTGGGTTTGGCGGTAAAAAATTGGCGGTATCGCGTTGGCGGTAAAAAAAATTGGCGGTAGTGTCTAGCACAATGAATAGGCACAGGTCTTCTGGCGTCTGCACGAACTTGATGTTGGTCAGGACTGGCGTCAGCTTTTTGTACCAGCAACGCCCTGACTGTTTTAACCTGTAAACACTTTTTGGGAGTCTGCACACTAGCTTTGGTTTGCCCTCATATCACCCTGGATGCCTCATATAAATTGCTTCTTCAAGCTCGCCATGCAGGTATGTCAATCGCATGTCACATTGTGTCAGTCTTGCCTCGTTTTGCTGCTTCGTTCACGAGCGTTCTAAGCATTTCGATCCTAATTACTGGCGCAAATGTCGTGTTATAGCGTTTGGGTTTACTTTGATTTTGTAAACCCGCTTTGATTTGACGGCCATCTTGTTTTTGGGGAGTTCCGTCACGGTGTTTTGGCATGGATTCCATTTCTGCATCCATGGCTTATGTCCACTCCTCAGAATAAATCTACTGCATTGCTTTGGTGTAGTGGAGGGGTGGTTTAATTTCTTCCAATACATTGGCCATTGCTCTTGATTTTTTACGTTCTGATCGCTTCACCCCTTGACGAAGGAGTTTCGCTTTGTTTGCTCGTTTTCTTTTGAGATCTCAAATTTCAGGAGCCACTTTTGTCGCTCTTGGCGTCCTCTGTGTTGTGCGTGGTGGTGCACTTTGTCTTCGTGCTCGTGGTTCTCTTTTGGACGTTTTTCTCTTGTTTTTCTGCTGTGTTCTTGTCGTTATCGTTTTTGATCTCGTGTTCTTGCTCGTTTTGTTTTGGATCTCGTGTTCATGCTCGTTTTGTGCATCGATTGGCGCTTCGTTTCCAATAATGCATACTTGAGTGGTTCCGCTGCCTCTCCTTCACTGTACAGCAGTGGCGCACCCAACTCACTTTCAATGAACGTCACGTTTCACTCTTCACTGACGAGTTTGGTTTTGATATTGTAGATTTGTATCCTCTTCTTCCTTGTGCATAACCTACGAATATGCCATTTTGCGTCATTGAATCCAGTTTCTTTCGATATGCACTCTTCGTGAGCATGAATGCGACGATTGCCTATCCAGATTTTTTAACGTTGAAAACGATTGGTGTAACAGTTGAAAAATAAAGAAAATTAATAAAAATCTTAAACAAATGTTTGTTACCCATAGCCAAATATCGAATAATGTACATTATCTGTTTGATTAAAATTAAAGAAAATATATAAATGTAAAAGGATAAAAAAGAAATAAAGAACCGAGATAAAATCTAAACATGGTACAACATGTGTCAAGGTCACCCCACATTCCGAGAAATAAAATGGTTTTAAAAAACAGAATTAATTTTTTTGAAGTGGAACTTCTTTAGGCGCGTTAGGGGTTTTGGGGTTAGAGTAATTTGAAATGCTGATGGAAGTGGCTGACGGAAGTGAGTGACGAAAATGCGTTATGCGAAAGTGGCGCCGCCTACTGGCAAAAACAATAAACAATAAATTGCTAATTTTTACACTCTAACACTTATAGTTGTCAACAATCTTCTTTTTATTTAATTTCCACAACTTGTAAACAAGAAGTCTTAAGCACACATTCTTTTTTCTTTTTTTTTATGCTTTCATTACATACAAAATCCACGATGAGGCCATGTTGAGATTTCAGTTGTCCTCTGCCTAATAAAAAGATAAACGGATTTGATTGCAAGGATTAAAGGTCATTTCAATTTACACGTTATTGTACTTGATAGTGTCATTAGATAACATAAGTTTAGAAGAACAATGTTGTCTTTGAATTTTACGTCGTCATATTTTGACATTAATAATTTACAGACTCAGTTAATTACTATTTTAATATCATTATTCGTTTCTTGGTTATTATTGGCTTACATCAAAACTCCTAAAAATTTGCCACCTGGACCTTGGGGTTTTCCAATCATTGGATATAAATTATTCTTAGGTAAAAAACCACACATAACAGTAGCCAACTTGAGAAAACGTTATGGCGACATAATAAGGTAATTAATTACAGCCGTTTTTGATAGCAGATGTATTTTTCTGTTTATTATTATTGCAAGCTTTCATTTCTGTTATAATTATAATTACTTACACTAAGGAATTTATTTCTTACGTGTGATAATACTTAAACGTTAAACGTAAATGTGAGTTCATTTTTTTAATTTAAATTATGCATACTGTATGCGAATTTTAAAAATCTGATCATGAATGAACATCTACACAAATGTCTTTTAAATTGGTAATTGAAAATGACCAGACTCAAGGTCATTTAATTTTTATTTTGCGTTGGATTATTCGCATAGTAAATATTTAACCTGTGGATTTGGTTGTTATTTTTTCATTTTAAACTACGTGTGTATGGTCAAGGTTTATGGCAGTTCTAATTAAGATATTTATTCAGTTGAGTTGTAATTTGACTGAAAGCACCAATTCTAGTCAACTTCCTCTAGGCTTCCTCTATCTATGTCATGTTTGTGTTCTATTCCTATTTAGAATTAACATGGGCAGTGAGCACGCAATTTTTTTAACTTCATACAAAGCGATCAAAGAGGCATTAATAAAACAAGCGGATGTTTTTGCAGCAAGACCAATCAGCCACCTACCTCTTGTTTTTAAAGATAGCCCCGGTAGATTTGTATATTGATTAAAAGTAATTTATTTAACCTACATTATGTGAAATGTTATTTCCACCAGGCATAATTAGAAGCAGTGGCGAAATGTGGACAGAACTTCGTCGCTTTTCACTTTTAACGTTACGCGATTTAGGATTTGGAAAGTCAACTCTGGAACCACGAATTAAAGTAAACAATCTAATAACTAATATACACAATGAAACTACGAGATTTGTGCTCTTTTTTATGTATAGGAAGAGATTCAACACTTTGTACAAGAGATGAATGCTTTTAAAGGGCAACCAATACCAGACGTAGTAGAGTTTATACGTAAAAGCGTAACGAATGTGATTTGCGTTATCATGACGGGCAAACGTTTTGATTACACTGACGAGGTGTTTAATGAATTGCTATATCTATCGAATGAGCATCTTCGTATGCTAGGAATCGACAGAGTTGTCTCACTCATTCCAGAACAACTCAGATTTAATATTCTGTTAAAAGTTTTTGGATTGAAAACAGCTTCGTAAGTGTAACAATTTATTTTTTCAAATTATGAAATGTTATAATTATATACACGTCCAGAATGACTGCAGTGGATATGATTCGAGTTATTTCGAATGTTGTGGAGAAATTTGACGCTAAACATGAAGAAGATAGTCGGGATAATTTTATTGATTCGTGGCTTTCGGAATCCAGAAAAATGAAAAATGAACGCACAAATTTAACCAGTATGTATTTCTCACAAAAATCCCTCAGTATTCATATTTACGGTAGTTGTATTTTCATAATAATACGAATAATTTTGTTGTTCAATCAATTTTAGAGACGCATTTACCAACAGTTTTATTTGACTTGTTTCTTGCTGGAAGTGACACGACAACGAACACACTAGGATGGAGTGTGTTACACATGATTAAATATCCTGATATCCAAGCTAAAGTGCATGAAGAAATTGATAATGTGATTGGAAAAGAAAGAACTCCTTCAATGTCGGATCAGAAACTAATGCCGTACACTGAAGCCATTTTAATGGAAGTCAATAGAATTATAACTATTGTTCCCTTTTCTCTTATGCATTGGTAGTTTTCTTTAGTATATACTGCTCGATTTATAAAAATTTAATTGATGTACTATGTGTGTGCATGTGTACTTACAGCAACACTACAGACACCGAACTATTGGGTACATTTATTCCAAAAGGATCAACCATTATTCCAAATCTGTGGGCTGTGCATAATGATCCGGAACTTTTTCCTGAACCGGAAAAATTTAAACCGGAACGATTTTTAACAAATGATGGGAAAATTAAGCGAACTGAAGAGTACGTTCCGTTTTCCATGGGTAGGTGGAGCCAGGAATGTCAAAATATGTTGAGTTCGACTAATGGCTATTGTTTTGCAGGGAAGCGCCAGTGCATGGGCGAATCATTAGCAAGAATGGAATTATTTCTCTACTTTACATTCATGTTGCAAAATTTTTCTTTTAAAAAAGTTAACGACACAATTGATTTGGATTACGATTATGCTGTTATAACTATGCCAAAAGCTCAACCCATTTATGCTATACCACGTTAAATAAGATTATTTTTGCAGAATTTGAAAGCAAAATTTTTAATTTAGGTTTGAGACTAAATAACATAAAAATTTTCTTTTAAATTTTGTATTTACAACGAGAAGCAGAAATAAAATATTTTCAATTTTGTTGCTTAGCTACATAAGTTTATACAAATTAATTTATAACATTTGTTAAGAGCTATTATTCGTTGGCACCACACAGTGTGCATGAATGGAATGTGCAGTTTGAATTTGCATCGATAACTCTTGTGGTCGGGCAAAGACATTATTTGCGTTTTCTTTAAATTGTCGTTATGTCACATTTCGACATTAACACGTTAACTCAGTTACTCATTTGTTTAACAGCATTGTCTGCATCTTGGTTAATGTTTATATACTTAAAAATCTCCAAAAAATTGCCACCAGGACCGTGGGGTCTGCCCCTTACTGCATATATATTATTCTTAGGTCGAAGCCGCACGTCACAATTGCCAACATGAGGAAAAAATATGGTGATGTAATAAGGTAATTAAATTGTAGTTTACACAGATCGCGACATCACACACATTATTGAACAAATAAATTCTGAAGTGAATATTAACTGTTTGATTTATTTTTAAATTTAGAATTAAAATGGGGACCGAACATTTAATTTTTTTAACGTCATATCGAGCCATTAAAGAAGCGTTAGTAAAACAAGCAATTGTGTTTGCAGCAAGACCGCTACATGACCTTCTTTTTGCTTTAACAGATAGCCCCTGTAGATTTGTACATCGATTTAACAGTAATCGATCAATTTTTATTATGCGACGTGTTATTTTTACCAGGCGATATGTGATCAGAACTTCGGCGTTTTTCACATTCAAAATTACGTGATATTGGATTAGGAAAGTAGACTTTGGAACGTCGGATTAAAATAATCAAATCCAATGACTACACAAAAGTAGGCGCATTCATAAAGTCACGATTAATTTGCAGTTAAACGTGTTTTGTTGCTTAACTGTTGTGCGCATGTCCACTGCGGCTGAAACAGACTAAATTTGGCGCCATTTTTCAAATTAGATTGAGACAAGCAGTTTAAATATCTTGTTTAAAACGCTGTTTAGTTTGAATTATTTTAAAATACCAAATTTGTGTTGTTTTTTTTTGTTCAGGAAGAGATCTTTCAATTAGTGAAGGCGGTGGAGTCTTTTAACGGGCAACCAATACCAGACATCGAGAAGTTTCTACATAAAAGTGTAGCGAATGTGATGTGCATTATTTTGACGGGCAGACGTTTTGACTATACTGACGAGCAATTCAATGATTTGTTAAATTTATCGAAGGAATTTATTCGGAGAACAGGGATTGACAGAGTTGTTGCTCTGATTCCACAACGCTTCAGATTTCAAATTCTGTTGAAAGTTTTGGGATTGAAAACAGCTACGTATGCTTATACTTTATTAATTCAAATTTTTATATTTTATATGTATAATTTTTACTTGAGCACAATGGCTACTATGCAGGTGATTTTACTTTTTTCGAATATTATAGAGAAATTTGATGTTAAATGTGGAGCAGATAAGCCAGATGATTTCATTGATGCCTGGCTCTCTGAATCCAAAAAAATAAAAAATAAATGTACACATTTGACAAGTCTGTCCGATTGGTACCAGGAGCACAACATGCGCTTCAACCCCGACAAGACCCAAACGCTCGTCTTCTTCCGCAGGTCCTGATCCCTGTCCCGAGCCCAGCCCAACACTAAAAGTTCTCGGCCTCACCATGGACCCACATATGACATTCGCCCCTCACATCAGCATTCTGGCCACCCGCATCAATCGTTTAGTGTACCTGATAAAACATATCTGGAACGTCCTGTCAAGGCACGAACTTCGCCGCTACATAATCGGTAAACTCCAACCCACCATTACCTACGCGTCACACATCTGGAATTCCTCACCCTCCCGTTATAAGATCTCCATCAAAAGTGCTTACGACCGGGTCCTTCGCACTGCATTCTACATCCCCCTAAGTTCACGCATCACCCCCACCACAACAAACTTCATCTTCTTACCTCATATTTTTTCTTTGTGTTGGCAATTGTGACGTGCGGCTTTGACCTAGGAATAATATATATCCAATAAGTGGCAGACCCCATGGTCTTGGTGGCAAATTGTATGGGGTTTTTAAGTATATAAACATTAACCATGATGCAAACAGTGCTGTTAAATAAATGTGGAACTGAGTTAAGATGTTAATGTCGAAATGTGACATAATGACAATTTGAAGAAAACTCAAATAATGTCTTTGCCCGACTTAAAGACCACAGGAGTTATCGATGCAAATTCAAACTACGAATTCCATTCATGCACACTGTGTGGTGCCAAAGAGTAATTGCCCTTAACAAGTGTTATAAATTAATTTGTATAAACTTGCGTAGTTAAGCAACAAAGTTGAAAATATTTTATTTCTGTTTCTCGTTTTAAATACAAATTTTAAAAGGAAATTTTTGTTATTTTGTTTCAAACCTTGATTAGAAATTAAAAATTTTGCTTTAAAATTCTGCGAAAATTATCTTATTTAACGTGGTGTAGCATAAATGGGTTGAGCTTTGGGCATAGTTACAACAGCATAATCGTAATCAAAATCGATTGTGTCGTTAACTTTTTTAAAAGAAAAATGTTGCAACATGGATGTAAGGTAGTGAAATAATTCCATTCTTGCTAGTGATTCGCCCAGGCACTGGCGCTTTCCTGCAAAACAATTGCCATTAGTCGAACTCTCAACATATTTTTACATCCCTGGATCCACCTACCCATGGAAAACGGAACGTATTCTTCAGTTCGCTTAATTTTCCCATCACTTGTTAAAAATCGTTCCGGTTTGAATTTCTCCGGTTCAGGGAAAAGTTCCGGATCATTATGCACAGCCCACAGATTT
>JAQFXT010001834.1:0-14957 GCA_034683725.1 Strigamia crassipes
CTTTTCAACCATCGTCACGTGCCCGCATCGCTCGTTTACGACGGGATTTTCTAATGATGAAATTATTGCCCGGCGAGAAGATGTCTGTATTTATTAGTCGAGTGACAAAGGCTCGTGTTGAGCTTAAGGATTTGGCTGTCACATTTGACGACAAGGATGTCGCCTATCAATTGTTGGATTTTCTTCCTGACAGCTATGAGTCTATCGTGCAAACAATTTATCACTGGGAGGATGCAAATTTTACTCTTAAAGCCGTTTCGGATCATCTTTTGTCCAAATTTAATCGGTTAAAGATGAAAGGTGTCATTTCCAAGCCTTCGACTACTCTTCAAACCTCCAGTACCACTTTAAGGAATTTTCGACCGTTGTTGGAAGTAAAATGTTTCAATTGCGGAGAAATGGGACACTACGCAAATAAGTGTTCAAAACCAAAGGTGCAGGGTGCTGCCCCTTTCGCTACGTCTGCTAATAGGGGTCGTCGATCTTCATCGCGAAACCGCCGGCGTGGCCGCGGTGGAGCTACGCCTGCTGCTTCAAGTGCATCAAATGTGTGCTCTGGTTTAAATTTCTTTGCAAAGTCTGAATCCAACGTCACGTCTACTTCGTCTTCGGCATGGCTAATTGATTCGGGGTCATCGGATCACGTATGTTGCCGTCGTGATTCTTTTTCGTCGTATAAACCCGTCTCAAATTATTTCATCATTTTAGGTGAGGGCCGCTCTCGAGTGGATGGTATAGGTGATGTGGTATTGCGGATTGGTCGTGGTGGCGCGAAAGGAGAATTTCCAGTTACTACAGTTATCCTCTTTTCGGTGATTCTTCTATCACAGTATAATACGTGCTTCACTAGGAATTATGTAACCCTTTTACTTCAAGTTTTCCAGTATGTTAAGAACACGCAAAACTATTCCATAAGCCTTTCTGTGGTCGCTGGAGAAATACTTTCCGGGTACTCCAATGCCTCTTGGATCTCAGATCGGGATACAAGAAGAAGCTTCAGAGATTATACTATTTCTATATACGGGATTCCCATCTTTTGGGGTTGTAGCAAGCAGCGCTATTGCGCTCTTAGTACAATGGAAACTGAGTTTCTTGCCCTCCTTGATGCTGCACAGGAAATTGTTTGGTTGCACGGCGTGATCGACCGGTCCCGAATTTTACGTCTTCCGTCTTCTCCGACTATGTTTTCGGATTGTCTTTCGACAATCTATTTTACATCAAATGAAATTGAGAATAAGCGGAGCAAGCATATTGACGTCAAGTTCTATTTCCTTCAGGATTAGTTAAAAGACGGGATGTTTGTTCTTACAAAAGTTTCATCCAAGCTGAATCCGGCAGATGTCTTTACAAAGTTTTTTTCTCCTGCCCGTCTTGCATTTTTGTGTAAACATTTTTTTGCAGAATTGCGGTAATATTTTGGAGAATGAGGGGCTTTGTTGGACTTAAACTTGGGTCTTTTGTTTTCTTCAAAAATATAATTAAAAGTTATTGATATTTATTTATTTATTTATTTACTGTTGTATTTATCAATGTGGTATTGTATTATTGCATTATGTTTATTACACCATCCAAGTAATATGATTGAATTACTATGTATATATGTATATATGTATGATCAGATGGCGGTTTTAAGCCTTTGTAGTATTGTATTTCTCTACTTTAAAGTGGCACTTTTGAGTTACCATAGTTTTTCTTCTCCTTCCTTTTTTAGCCACTAGGTTTTTTATTCTGTATCTTTTGCTTGCGTTTGGATCATCAAGTTGATGAAATTAAATAAAAGTGCGGTTTATGCCTTTTAGTAGCTGTGTCAGCTCTCATTATTTTTCCCAGCCTCCACAATGGTAGCAGAGACACATTAAAAATGTGTTGCAGGCAAAAACCAACTCTGGCCGCCATGAAAGTTTATTTTGCAGTAAAGCACTTGTTTTGAGGCTAGAACTTATAGCGTCAGTACAGATACATGTAAATTACATGAACAAATCTCTAATGCAATAAAAGGTACATGATATGAAAGTTTGTCCTTCACAATGTATTACATCTAGTAGTGGATAACCAATAAGTGAAGGATGACAAATACAATCCATAAGCGTGGTGTATCGTCTAAATCAAACGATATGATGCAAAATAACAACTTAGGAGTAACCAAACAGTTAAATCATCTACAACACACAGTGAAGCATGAATAATTGCTGTTGCAAATAATACAAGATTAATGATTACTAATTGTACATGTAATGTTACAATAAATGTACCTTTTCTTTGAAACTGATGTTACAATTACAATACTCGAATATACACATACAATAGTTTTTGCACTTGAAAAACCCATAGAAACTAGGGCAGAAGAACTGTGTGGCAAGTAAAAATAAGAAAAGAAATAAAGACATAGGCTGGATTTACTCAGTATGTGTAATTATAAATAAAACATAGCTCATTTGTATCTGACGAGATGTCAATGTTGACATGGCGCATCAATTAATACTGAATGTATTTATTTTGTTGGATTTTTATAATTGTTGCGCCTTATATTTGTTTATTTATTGTAAATATGAATATTGGTAACTCAAATTGACAGAAATTATTGATTGTTTATTTTGTAAAAGTTGAACAATCACTCACCACCTATTTTGATGTATGTGAATGATTGTTCTCAATCTTGGCTGTGATAATCATTTTTGATGATGTCACACCCATGATTATGCTTCTGATTCTGACAACATGATGATGTAATGAGGTCACTGGGTTTGAGTTTAATTTTACACCTGGGTTTGAGATTATCAAATTGTGGACTTCCTTCCTATTTTATGTACGGTGTGGTGGCATGTATTTTCCTCCTAAGTGGCATTAAAAACCAAGCTGTGTTTTCATGGACAAACAGGACTTTTATTTTATAAGAGTGAGTTCATTTATTAGTGACATTGTTGGCACAGTAATTAGTACTTGAATGAAGCCAACCTTTACATGCAACATTACAATTAACGTTTACGTCGAATTTACGGTCGTGTCGTCGAGATTCTCGGGGCGTTTAAACAACCATTAAATAGAGTTTTTCGTTGCGCTTCCAACGGCGCCAAGTACGAAAGGAACGGACAATTAGGCGCTATTTTACAGACGGTTTTGCGGGAGTCGGAATTTTATCCATTACTACCAACATTTAATTGTCTTCCACTGCGGCTGTAGGCCTAAATGCAACCAGGATTAGAACAATTGGAGAACAGTGTGCAATGAGTTAGCCACCTAGTTGCGAGTGTTCGTGTCTTTTGATTCCACTCGTTTTTTTAAGCACGTCACCAGCGATTTCCCAGGTCGCTGGACGCTCTCCCATTCTTCAGACCCCGATGGTTGTAGTTATGAAGAGAAACCCGACCCAGCTCCTAGGAGAAGGTCCACAGTTTTTCTTGGAACATCCATCAGTGCAAAAAGGCAAAGGTAGGATGAATTGAATTTTCCCTGTCTCTGTGATAGTATTTCGCACTCTCCCCTGCCTTCGCTGTTTAGTTTTTACCATGCTTGGTTAGGGCAATCTTCCTGTCCCTGACAATAATCATCGCCGCTCCCCCAAACCACTGGATTCAACTCGCATTCCCAATATTCGCCAGGTTCAAACAGGACTAAACAGAACACTCGACACTGACCCAGGTGCAGTTCAATAAATCTACGCCCAACCCATGTTGCAATTGTCTCGTCTGTCTGCGTGCAAGAACATAGGCACCCGTGTACTCGGCGAACAATACTTTTCACTTTTAGTTGTGGGTGTTAGGATCATACCAACAAAACCATTTGATTGCAACTCATAAAGTTCTTCCCCATGCTCAGTTTCAACGCACAAGAAACAATTTGGCATTTAGGTCCTCACCAAAACAGTTACAAACGGTAAACAAGTGTAAGAGTCATTTTTATTTTATTCAAAACAAAACATCCATAACAACCACAACCTGTCTACCAAATAAAAAAATAAAATAAACAAAACGCTTGGCTGTTGTTGATGCAGGATCCGATAGTAAACGACAGGTGCTCCACCTTAGTGATGACTATCGCCCAGATTCCGCACTTTCAACAACTAAGTTCCTATCCAAAGGGTCCGATTGTTGGGGTGGTTACAACCATCTACTGCCCGCGTACCAGTCCGTAACGACACTACCCAACTACCCATTTCACTAAAGGATCCAAGTTTTTATCTTAATTTTTACAAAAACAAACACAATTTTTCCAAAAAATGCGTTTTTTGTTTATTTTTTTTAAATTAATTCCAGGATGGATGTTAGAGTGGGCAGACGCTGTTCAGGTTTAGGGACCTTAAACAGCGCCGGATGCATGACACGTATTCAAGAAATGACAGAAGAAACTGTATTATTGCTGTGTAGTCTTTATTCAGTTGTCTAGGGGCAGTTTCTTTAATGCTTTTTGCTGTTGCTTTAAGTAATGTTTCTATTACCCAACCTTAGACAAGCACCGACCACTCAGTTAGTGATAACCAAATGGTCAGCGTGGTCACAGTCCATAGAAAGAATGGTCGGCTGACTCTGATTTTAATTGAATCTTTTATTATTTCGCCACTAGGTGGCGTTGAGATCGCACCACGCGCACTTATTTGAATTCACTGTGTCGTCTATTTCAACTTTTAAATTGTTTAAACAATCTAATTATTAGCTAGTAATTTTAAATTTTAAAATGCCTACTTGTTTTTCACCTGGCTGCATGTCAGGCTACAAAAAAATATCAAAAAAAATCTTTTTTTTCGTCCAAAGCCACATTAAGTAAAGGAATGGGGACAACTGATACCAAGAAGTGATTTAAAACTAAGTACCAAAAGTTATGTTTGTGATATTCACATTTTTGAACAGTTTATTAGAAAAGTGTATACACATGCAATTGATGGAAGAATTGTTGAGATTGAAAGAGGTAAATGGGATTTAACTGCTGATGCAAAACCAACCATATTTCCAAACACTCCAAAATAGCTAATGATCATGATCACGATTACTGTAACATATTAGTTGAAGCAAAAGATAGTATTGTATATTTTTTTTAGTGCATTTATAGTCCGAAAATTGTTAAATATTAATTGCTTGGACTGTCTGAATGCTATTAGATCTGATGACTCTCCTAAAAATTCTGTTAGTCTTTTAACAGATATCACATGGCTATCTTTGTCCCCCAACAGAGCAACTGTTTAAATTGCTTCAGTTTACAGAAAATGTAGTGGATAAACAATTGAAAAACATTGTCCACTCAACATTTACTGACATTATTACTGAAATTGTTAACACTAATAATCTGAAGCAGTTTGAAATTGGATGTGCCATAGAAAGCTTTAAGTCACATTTAACAGCTCAAGTTTTACACTTTTATGTAACTTTTAGAATTGTCTTTTTCACTAGGTAGCTCAATAGCAATTTCAAATCAAAAAGTAAAACTAAAAACCACAAGAAAATTGCTAATTTGCAATAAATCATTTTTTATTATTTCCAATTTCTATTATTTTGTTTTTATTTATAAAAATCTAACTAAATAAAGTAAATAAGGAATTAAATTTATTCTTTCTTTGTCTATTTTATAAAAATAAAATAGAGATGCAATAAAAAAAATAAAAAATAAAAATAAATAATTAATTATCAGCTTAAAAACAATTCAAAACTGGTTTTTCATTAATTATTTAATAACATACCCTAAACACATCGTCTGAACACTCTTGCAATCAAGTTTCGAGTCCAAATAAACAACCAAACTCCTCTATGCGAACTGATTGTTTAGAGCCAGATGCGCTTACGCCGCGCCCTGGTGGCAGATTAGGTACTAATAGTGCCTCAGTCGAAAGAACGAAGGAGTCAGCCGACCATTCTTTCTATGGACTGTGGCGTGGTCAATGTATGCTAATTATCTTTGCCATGCGGTGTTCATGGTACTGGGAACGACATGCCGGTCAGTTCCCTAAACGCCGCCATGGTGACAAGAGGGACCAAGAACCACAATCCCACTCGAGGGCTGGTTCCAGGAGGACTCTCCTAGCCCGGAAGTTTTTCCTTTTTTATAGGGCCCTCTGTTCCATGCGGACTATCACGTCATTGGTTGATAACGAGTGACGCCATCAAACCTCAACCCTCTACTTCATTGGTGGGTTGTGCTGACCATTGGAAGTACGGTTGTAGTGACCGCTAATCGGTTACAAAGAAAAGAGATCCTGTCTCAATTCCTGTCCACTTTTGGCATTCTTGATCGCTTTAACCTTCACATTGATGTAGAAGGGTTTCTGGCTTACTTATCAGAGGTCTCAGTCAAGTGGTCATCGACATTTGAGATGCATTTGTCAAATCACAATAAGAGGCGACCTCTTATAACTGACACACCGCAATGCGCCACAAAAGATGGTCAATTTGAAAGAACATAATAAGTGTAAGTTATCAGCCCAAAGTAAGCAAGCAAGCAACTGTTTTTGGAGGAAACATGCTATTTATACTGGCAAGTTCATTTGTTGAAGATTATTAATTAGTTGGAGATTATTTAATCTCCAATAAAATCAATTCCAAAGAGAATTCCTTCAATAACGAGGGGGGGAATTAGGGGTACTCTCGAATCGGAAGTACGGGGGGTGAAAGAAGTCACGTGACGTCTTAATTCCTCCTTTTGATGACCGACATTGATCATTTCATCGCCGCTCATTTCATCGCCCGGCGATGAAAGCGATGAAATGAACAGTTCAAACCAATGCCACATCATTTCATCGCCGTATCATTTCATCGCCATATAGCGAGGCGATGAAATGATCAATGAAACGAACGGCGATGAAACGAACGGCGATGAAACGTTCGGCGATGAAACGTGTGGCGTAACACACATAACGAGCGAACGAACTAACGAACGATCGAACGATCGAAACAACTAACGAACGAAAAAACGAAATAACGAACGAATTAAGGAACGAACGAACTAACGAACGAATTAAGGAACGAACGAACTAACGAACGATCGAACGATCGATCGAACGAATTAACTAACAAACGAAATAACGAAATAACGAACGAATTAAGGAACGCCGTTTCATTTCGCCGTTTCATTTCATTTAATCGCCGGCGATGAAATGATACCAAATGGACTGTTCATTTCATCGCCATATCATTTCATCGCCGATATCGTCTGGCGATGAAATGATTGGCGATGAAATGAACAGTCCATTTGGTATCATTTCATCGCCGTATCATTTCATCGCCAAAAAAGGCCCGGCGATGAAATGAACGGCGATGAAATGAACACTGACATCATATGACAAATTCTACTAATTCGTTTTGCACATAATTATCTGCGCGCTTATTCGGGTGACCCATAAATACGACGGTGTATATTTATTATTTACCGTATTCTACATTAATTCTGACAAAAATTAATCAACTTTGTGATTCCACTTGTACATATTCATATACAACTTATACATTAGGGCGTCAAATAAATAGGAAGGTATTTATTATTTATCTCGTTTTTTATAGATTAGTTTACCATTCTGGACAGAAAGGTTAAACTTTACTTTACTTTTGGAGAAAAATACTTGTAAAACCTATTTCGCGCACATTTGGAACTTGAATTTCACGCACAAATTTCATTTGAAACTTGAATTTTGCGCAATTTCTACATATCGTGCGTTCTGGTGGCACCTTTTACGTCTCTTGGCGAATTTAGATTGTCACAATTTTGCTTGTTATCTTTAATTGTAAAGAGCTTCGAGCTCTGAATTGTTAGTATTTAGTTTAATATTAAGAAATAGCCATTTGTAGGCATAGTCTCTTGTTTAATTGTATTTTTAATAAAATATTGCCGGGGATAATTCATGCCTGAATTACTCCCCCTAAGACAATAAATTGTGCGTATGTTTTTTCAAAAGTGTGTCTCTTTATTTATCTCAATCAACCATGTGCAAGCCTGATATCTCAGCTTTTGGTCAGTAAAATCTTTAGTTGAGGTTTTGGTCTTGTAAACTTAACCCCCTGCGTTAATAATTCCCTCAAAATATCTATCCCAGGTCAACACCGTCACACACCTAACAGAATTATTTTCGACTTGGGCAAAAGAAATCCTGAACAAAAATATTCCTGGTCGAAAGGAATTCAGTTGAAAATGTGTTGAATTATGAATGTTTCTGTAAAAAAGGTACATAATAAAAAAAAAAGGTTGGTATTTTTTTAAATCATTAATATTTCCTTAGTTATTTTCATTCGGGTTTGGTAAATCGAAAGTCGAGTGTCAATGCTTAATCCATGATCGGAAAGCGGGAAAGCAGGAAAGCGGGTCATTTCTCTCGTGTTATTAGCCAATTATGTCATTCAACAGACATGGGGTCGGGATCGGGACGTCGGGTTGTGATCGATTCGTTACAAGTTGTTGATAGAGTTGCTTTCGTTTCGAGTTCACAACCATAAGGTTTAATTAATGAAGCTGACTTGACAAATTACAATCAGCGAATGAATGATGAACGAGTTGTATTGTGCGTCCTATCAACTTTTCACTATAGTGCACAAGTTCCAGCTCGTTAATGACGCCGACTGGTGTCATTTACACGCACTCGACACAAAATACCTTTTGTTTCTTTTCAATTACATTCCCACTTCGACTGCACGTGAATTGAACGTGATTCGAGATTGGTTTGCAACTTTTAAGACATTTTTTTGTTTTTTTGTTTGCTCTGTCAACAAGATTTCTCCGAACCACCGAGGGATTATTAGGTGATTACCACAACTTGGACAATGATGTAATGCCGTGGAACTGGTGCTGGAGGAAAAAAACGGCTCATTTTAAAGCGTCGTTAGCGGAATGATTCTGCAAATGGTTTGTGATTTTATTTCTACATTTCGATCATTTACGTTGAGATTTCCAAACGCTCACAGAAATTAATTGGAATGTTAAATCGCATAAGGTTGAATCGGCTAAAATAAAATGGCGTGAATTGAAAAATTGAGGTTACATGATATGATCACGTGACACTACCGGTAGTCGCGCCGCTTAGGCATTAATTTGTGTGCAGTTTTCATCAAATTTTTGTTTCTCCGCTTATTATAAGAAAATGCAGATAAGTGATGAGTCACGTGTGGCTGGCTCCATTTAAAAATAAGTTATCAATGTTTTGAACCATTTTATAACCTACAAAATGCTAAATTGATTAGAAATGTCTCCATACTGTCATCAAATACACTTGAAGAAAAAAAGTGTGTGCTTACGACCACACGAAAAAAGTAAAACTTCTTGGTTTAGTTGAAACAAAAAAAAAAAAAAACGGTTTTATTTATAAATTATTATTAGAGGTGGGACGGATCCTAAATTTTCTCGAATCCGAATCCCTCACATATCGAATTCTTCACATGAGAATAATAATAAGAAAAACAAAGGGGAAAAATACTTCTGTTTAAAATTAAAATTAAGTTTTCAATTAAAGCAACATTTAAAATCTGTGTTTAATGAAAAATTAATTTAAGAATACTATTGCCATTGAAAACTGTATTTTCGAAGGGACAGTTTGGCTACTGCATGTTCAATAGATAAGATACGTGTTACATTTGTTCTCCAGTTTTCTTAATTCTGTTTTAAAAACATTAGTGGCATTCAAATTGGCTAAGCAAAAACTTAAAGTTTGCTTGAATGAATAAAATCAAGTGAAATAAGTGAAATAAATGACTTATGATTGAATGCTTTTAAATGAAATAGTGTTATTGCTATGAACCGAGGTAATAACATGTGAGTCAACATGTTATTACTAATGTTCGGCTGATACACAAAACTGTACCTATATCGGTACTATGGTGTTTTTTGGTTAGTACCGGCACAACGTAACAGCATCATAGTAATTTATTTTTAGACCATAAATTGATACATTAGTACATATCATTGGTGCCTCGTACAATATGCCGGAGCCATGCTTCTTTTCATTGGTGCCCCGTACAATATGCCGGAGCCATGCTACTTTTCATTTGATATCCAGTACAATGTATCAAAACTATGGTCATTTTTATCAGGTACCCGGTACAATGTGCCAGAATCACACTGCTTTCCATTTGGTACCCAGTACAATGTGCTGGAGCAGCATTACTTTCCATTTTATATCCGGTACAATATACCGGAGAAGCATTACTTTCCATTTGGTGCCCAGTACAATGTACTGGAGAAGCATTACTTTCCATTTGGTGCCCAGTGCAATGTACTTGTACAGCATTACTTTCCATTTGGTACCCAGTAAAATGTATTGGAACTGCATTACTTTCTATTTGGTACCTAGTATAATGTAATGAACTGCACTGCTTTCTGTTTGCTACCCAGTACAACGTAGCAGAATCCCACTACTTTTTGTACTTAGTAAATGTACCTAAACCATGAAATGTAACAGAAATTTTTATTTGGTACTCAGTACAATGTGCCTAAACTGCACTACTTTTTACTTAGTAGCCAGTACAATGTACACAAGCCATGCTACTTTTTGTTTGTAATATGTACCATGCAATGATAACATGTACTATGTAATGGTACTACATAACGGTATTTTTTATTTCGTACTATTAGCAGTAGTTCTGTACCCACATTGCTTCAAAAATGTTTACTAACAGCAAATGAGATCAGTGTGATTGTTCAACTGAGCATAGCAAATCACTTCAATGTTACTTAAGTTAAGGAAAATAAGTGACACAGCCCTTTGCTTAAAGTTAATCCAAATAAGTGAACTAACTTAAGCAAAATATGACATAAAAAACGTCATAGCCTGAAACGAAAACGAGGTTAGACAGTTAATACAGTTAAGTAGAATTTACTTAACCAATTTGAACGCCACTATTGTAAAAGTAGTTTATTAGTACGGGGCTCTTATTTCTTAAAACCATACGCTCGTGTGAACTATTTCTCTTTGTCTGATGAATTTTGACATTTTTTGATGTTTTATTTATAGCACTCAACTCAACTGAGTTCTGGCAAGACATTTTTTCTACTTTCACCCTTGATACTTACATCTCGGACGATTAACAGAATAACTTTACAACCGTCATGTTTTCAGCTTCAGAGTTGTCCTGTAGAAATGTGAAGCAGGCGCCATCTGTTATCGCTACGATAAAACTTTTTTCGGACAAATGACGAATCTTCATTAAGAGAACCGACATCTAAGACTTTTTAAAGGAATACGTGAACATTTTTTGTTGTAATTTTCAGATATTATTTTTTAAAATATTGCAAAACCTAAAATCCAAATGTATCATTTTAAAATGACTGCGATGTCAGTTGTCGTGCTGAATATCCGCCATTTGTCCACAAAATGATGTCATTTCGAGTCATTTTTGCCACGTGTGGCACCACCAACTCGAGACAAAGTCGCTACACATCCTAATAACATTTTCGCACCAATGAATCTAGACCGACTGGATCTAGATCTGCCCAAGCAGGTCCAACTGAATGGAGTTGTAACATTCGTCTGGATTCTGTTGTGGTCACGCTAAATCGGTCGTTAGATAAAAAATGTGCTTGCCTTTTTTTAACTGCTATTTTGTTTAATTCTTTTTTAGTGTGGTGTTACAACGGATAAATACATTATCGTGAAAGGAGCCACAGTGCATGACGTCATAATTTCCCAACGGTCTATCGCATTCTCAAAGGTAAAATAATTACGGCGCATTGAAAACTGTCCTTTTGTCTTTAATTAGTATATTGAAAATGTAAATAAATGATTAGAAATGGCTAATTTGATCGTAACGAGAAATGGCTGTAGTTAGTATAGTACGGTACTCGGATGCCAGTTTGGGGACATCGTCACACGTGTGTGTTTACTACCTAAGTTGTATAAAATGTAATGACATTTTTAGTCATTGAGGTTTGCACGCAGTGCTTACATGAGCTGTAAATGAACGCAGCAGTAAATGTGCAGCATGCGTATAGCCTGTTTATGCATAATGACGGACTTATGAAAATTTATGTATAAAATCAAACTGGGCTGGCGAGCTTTTAACGAAACGGATGAATTAACTGAGAAATTAATAAGCTCGATTAAATATTTTTCTTCCTCGGTGATCATTTATGTATCCTAATTAGTAATTTAATTTATGTAATTAGTACAACATAAATAAGTGGCGCTAATTACTCAATAATAACTTTTTGTGAGCCGATCGATACGAATTGATTCCTAGTTTCCCCGCCAGACTTCACGCGGTGTATAGAATAAAGCCACAATAGCCGTGCAGGGAAGCTCCATTTCTCCGTCTGCTTTCAACTCGATCCGATGAGGTGTGCAGTCCTCGCGACATCCATCAATCTCCATACCGGATATACTTTTCCAACCCAGTGTGCGTTCAACCGTATTGGATATTAACACGACTGACTATTTTCCTTTTTTCCTTTTTTTCTTTTTCTTTTCTTTCAAAATTTGTCTATTTCCATCGGTGCGACTCGCTCTCTCGCGCAACTGCCTTGGGATGTTAGTACTATTTGTATTTTTACTGCTGAGTAAAGGTAAGAATTTACTCGTATTAATCTTTTGTCCAAATTTCACTACCGTATCGTAAAAACCAGGCTCGCTCTCTTCGTATTTCTCTCATTCCTACAAATGGAAGTTACACAATGAAAATCTCCAGAGACAATTTCAAATGTGATACACACGCTTTCTTCGCTCGGAGTCACCTGTGATTGAATTTTAGGAGAGGCGGTTTTTTTTTTTACGTTTTTAGATTTTTTTCTTTATTTCTTTTTTTGGGTTTTTTTTCCATTGCTATTTCTATATATATATATATATTTTTTCTCCGTGGAAAGCCGTTTTCTTCTCGAAGCATAAAATTGCACTCAAAAAATCACACGTTCAATCTGTGATTAAAGTGCAGGGGGAAAATGAAGATCTCCTGATGGAATGTGTTGTCAATCAAGGGCGGCTGCTCCGTCTAGCTCGCCAGCTGTACGGGAAGCATTCCCCTCACCCTATACGGGAAGGAAGTTTGATGAAAAGGGGGAACGGACTCCCTTGTTTTCAGCAATTTTTTTCTCTGTCTCTCTCTGTCTCTCTCTCGCACACCCACACATACACACATACACACGTGCAAGTATTGAATACTTTAAAATGCAATGATGAAAACTCTCTCGTTTCTTCTTAAATTTAGAAACACAGATGAAAAATCTAGAAATGCGTAATAAGATTAACGTTGAACTTGTGTTTGTAGTGAAAGTGGTTGTTTAACCCATCATTCCGAGTGGTATAAATGATGTATAAATAGTGCGTATTGTACCTCTTTTTCACAGCAGGAGTGTGTTAAAGGTTAAAATACATCACAAATATTTCTGTTTATTGTTTACCAAACGTTTTTTGACATTTTTTTAAGTACGTTAACTCGTTCGATAACACGCCTGAAATGTGATTAACTGTAAAAAATTACAACAATTGTGTCAAACTTGTTGTAATTTTTGTAATTTTTGTAATTTTTTTGTTTGTTTCATGCTTGTCGAATCGCATTTTGTAAAAGCGAGATCTTTAGATGGGTGGAGTCTGAATGAATGTCCAGATAGTTTTGATAACATCGCAAGAGCCCTCTTGTGGTTTTATTTACTATCCACCCATATCCTGTTCGCGTAATGGATTGGGTCGAGGAAGAGGGAGGAAAAAGAGGAAAAAGAGGCAAAGGAAAAATGATATAAAATGAAATTTACTGCGTGAGAATATTTATCAAATGTTTTGCGCGCATTGTTGCGATGTAGGATTTCGGGTGTTCGTTTTTGTTGTACACCGCAAGGGTATATACGTTTGACGGAAGCATCCGATTCGGAAGAAGAATTTATTTATACTGGATTAACTTGTTTGCTCGCATTACATCTGTTTTATGGGTTGACCACGTTCACATTGCGCATGCACGATGCTCAGGAGCGACTTTGAGTTGTAAAAGACAAAATCGTAACTCCGAGTGCCTTTTGTTTAATTCACTTTTAATCTTTCACGAGAAAAAGATTAACTGCAATTAACCTTTCGTTTAATTCACGTAACGTACGTCATGTTCGCCAGCCGAAAGACATTTATAAGGAATATTGACTGCGGCACCGAGCAAAGGTATATTTATTCACTCGAAAGCCAAACGGGGTTAATTCCTTTAACGTACGCAACTGCGCTATCTAACTATGCTTTGAGATAAATTCAAACATATCTGCGTTTGTCCTCACCAATGGATGTAAGTGCTCTCTTTTTTCCTCTTTATTTCCTAGTTCACAATGCAGATAAGAATTTAGAAAATGCGGGTCTTGGCCCTCGAGTGAATTGCGTTAAAGATTTTAATAACAGATACCGTTTAATCTACATTAAGGCCCCTGAGTATTCGGTACGAGTCAACTAAGTGGAATCGACTGGATACGGAGTTTTAAACGAATATGTATTTGTTATTGTCACAGCAATGGTGTGTGTACTAACAGATCAATCGCGTTATCGTACCCTGCAAAAATGGACTCTCTTGATGAAATTTTGAGAAATTCTCGGTTAAGGATGCAACATATATTCCAAGATATTGAAAAAATTTTCGAGAAATTCCAGAAATTTTCGACAAATTTTAGAAATTTTTGACTAATTCCAGAAATTTTTGACTAATTCCAGAAATTTTCGACAAATTTTAGAAATTTTCGACTAATTTTAGAAATTTTCGACTAATTCCAGAAATTTTTGACAAATTTTAAAACTTTTCGACTAATTCCACGAATTTTCGACTACTTCCACGAATTTTCGACTAATTCCACGAATATTTTGACGAATTTCAGAAAGTTTTAACGAATTCCACGAATTTTTGACGAATTCCAGAAATATTCGACGAATTTCAGAATTTTCGAGAAATTTCAGAATTTTTTGAAAAATTCCAGAATTTTTTGAGAAATTCCAGAAATTTTTGAGAAATTCCAGAAATTTTTGAGAAATTCCAGAAATTTTCGAGAAATTCCAGAAATTTTCGAGAAATTCCAGAAATTTTCGAGAAATTCCAGAAATT
>JAQFXT010001835.1:0-14946 GCA_034683725.1 Strigamia crassipes
ATAAGCATAAAAATGCAATTATAAGCATAAAAATGCAATTATAAGCATAAAAATGCAATTATAAGCATAAAAATGCAATTATAAGCATAAAAATGCATTCTTTTAAACCAAAAAGTTATTTTTAGGCACTAAAAAGCCTGTTCAGCCTTAATAACCATTCTTCTAAACGAAAAATTCCATTTTTACGCGCAATCTTGCACTTTTACCGTTCAAAATCGGTTGTTTTAAGCGAATAATTCCATTTTCCATTCTAAAAAATAAACACCCAAACAAACCCAAAATAAAAAAATTTTACTTCGACAATCTTGAGTCAATGCATCGCCGTAAAATCCCTCTTTGCATTCATCGCACCGCCACCCGGTGGTATTTCCTAGACACTTCAAACACTGCCCGCTCAACGCGTCGCAACTGTCCTTCACGAGCGGGTCAATGTTCCCACTGCAGTCGCACGGCTGGCAGAAATTACCCGGAACGAGCGGGTCACCGAAAAAATTATCGGCGCAACTACAAAACCCAAAAAAAATTAATTAATTAATTAATTTTAAAAAAATTTTTCTAAAATTAAAATTAAAATTATAAATTCTACCGCTCGCATTTGTCGCCCGCGTATTCCTCCGGACAACAGTCGCACAAATAGTCCAATGGCGTCCCCTCGTTTTTCAGAACGCAAGTCGGACTGAAATTATTCCTGGGGTCTTCCAACGGACAAGCGCATCGTTGGCAATCTAACGGCGTTCCTATTTTGGGATTCCCGTAAAAGCCGGTCAGACAAAATTCGCAATTCCTGCCGAGAGTATTGTGTTGACACGTCTGTAGAAATGGAATTAAAATTAGAGTTAAAATTAATTTGCGTAAATCCTCTGGTTGTGCGCAGGCGCACTATAGGCAGAATGGAATTTATTCCGAGGGGGTCGATGTTAGCGGTATTAGGAATTTTCATCGACGAGATTTATGAATCTTTAGATTTTAAAAAATTTATGGATTTATAGGTTTGTAAAGATTTATTAATTCATTTGTGATTTATAGATTTATTTTGAGGTTTAACGTGGGATTTAAAAATTTAATGTGAGATTTAAAGATTTACTGTGAGTTTTTAAGATTTATTTTGAAATTTAAAGATTTAATGTGAGTTTTTTTTAGATTTATTTTGAAATTTATGAGTTTATTTTGAGATGTATGGATTTATTTTGAAATTTATGAGTTTATTTTGAGATGTATGGATTTATTTTGAGGTTTAACGTAAGATTTAAAGATTTAATGAGGGTTTTTTAAGATTTATTTTAAAATTTATGAGTTTATTTTGAGATTTTATGGATTTAAAAATCTAAAGATTTTGAGGTTTTGGATCTATTTTAAAATTTATAGATTTTTTTTTTCAAATTTTATGTGTGATTTAGAGATGTGATGCGTGATTTAGAGATTTGATGCGTGATTTAGAGATTTGATGTGCAATTTAGATTTTTTGATGCGTGATTTAGAGATTTGATGTGCGATTTAGATTTTTTGATGTGCAATTTAGAGATTTGATGTGCAATTTAGATTTTTTGATGTGCGATTTAGAGATTTGATGTGCGAGTTAGAGATTTGATGTGCGATTTAGAGATTTGATGTGCAATTTAGAGATTTGATGTGCAATTTAGAGATTTGATGTACAATTTAGAGATTTAATGTGCAATTTAGAGATTTGATGTGCAATTTAGAGATTTGATGTGTGATTTAGAGCTTTAATGGGTGATTTAAAGATTTTAAAAATTAAAAATTCATTAAAAGTTTATGCGGGATTTAACCAACAATCTATGAGATTTATAGCAATTGTCGGCCCCTTGAATTATTCCACATTTTAGCTTTCCCCGCACTTAAACAGTGCAGTCTAAAGTGAACCCGCGTACAACCAGTAGATTTACGGTATTAAAAATTAAAAATTATTTGTCCACACATGACATTCGCCGGTAAATGAGTCGCACGACGTTGCGTGATTATTGCAATCGCATTTACGGCACTCTCCGCCGAACACCGTGTTGTTAACGCGTCGGAAACCAGGTAAACATTGCTAAATAAATACAAAAAAATTAATTAATTTCTCAATTAAAATTTAAAAAAAATTCATGTTTCGTACGTCGCACGAGAGTCCGGAATAACCAGACGGACAGCGACACGTCTCGACGCTCTTCAATTTGCGAATGCCGACTGAATTCGTGGATCCGACTTCCATAAAAGCCGACATCAATCTGCAGAATAAAAAGAATAAAAAGATTTTAATGCGATAAAATGTAATTCAACCACTCACGATCCTTCGATTTGATCCGTGTGATATTTAGCTCGGATTAGCATTCTGTCGACGTTGTATAGGATCTTCATGAAGTCGTCATGTGACACTCCGCTGCCGATCCAGCCCTTCTTGCCCCATTTCAACTTGGATATGCCTTCTGGTGTCAAGTGATACCACTCGTGTTCCATTAAAAGAACTTCTTTTGTCGTGTTTTCACTCGTGTACGACGTGCTGTGTGTTTTGGCGGTACTGGCTATCAGTTTCCCAGAACCCTAAAATAAATAAACAAATAAATAATTGAGCAAATGTTCAAAATTTAAAAAAAAAAGACGTTTGCAAATGGCTAATAAATTTAGTGTACAAAAATAAATGCTATCAATCAACGACTCGAGTCAATTTCAAGAGAAATTGCTGTTTTTAGTCGTGACGATGATAGATTTATTTATTTTTATTTTTACACAGGTAAACCTCTTAACATTTTTGGAATTTTCATGGTTACGCACAAAACTGAACTAGTTTTTTTTAGAAATGAGTGCGTTTCCAGTTCATTTTAAAATCAAATTATGGTTTTCTAACTTTATTAAAACATTCTCCAAAACAATTCAATTTTTATTTTCAAGTTTCCGAGCCGATTTATCAAATTATCAAACAAATAAAACCGAATCGCACATATCGACAACCCGCCATTTGCAATTGCGCAGATCGCAATACGCCATTCGTGACTGCGCACATCGACAACCCGCCATTTGCAAACCATAAACAAACCTGCAATCCAACTACAAAATAAGGATGCACCGAATACCTAATATTAGCTAAATGTTACCGAATATTTACCGAATATCAAAATCACCAAATATTTCCGCGTAGTGGAATATTTGGCCGAATACGGAATATTTGGTGCATCCCTACTATATTATTCCATTTAAAAAAAAAAAAATGTAATCACAGATGATTAAATTGTTCTCTCAGTGACCAGATTCATATTCATAAACATTTTTTTTTCCTTTCCATTAATTAGAAAAACAAAAAAACCAAAAAAAAAGTGATATTCCCAGCTCAATTTATGACCACAGCCAAACACAGGCCAATAAATTGTCGGTTAAGACATACCTTATAAATTACCTCCCCTCTTCACAGCAGAATAGAATCAAAGAATATCTCATCCCATTTTTTCCTGCCATTAATTTACAACTCTAACTCAACAAATTAGCTTTTTTTAAAAATCAAAAACACAAAAAAATCAAATTTTTATTTTTTCTCTTTGTAATTCCCAATTTAAAGTGTGTAATTCCTTTCATAAAAAAATAAATAAGAAGATCGTGAAATGAATTTCAAATGTTCGCATTTTACTCCGTATTTCTTCGATTAAAAGCCGCGGCTTTTATTACAAATCGCCTCTCTCGGCCCCGGCTACTATACGAAGCAGTGGCCTATTTTTCAGTCTTTTCGTTCATTCTACGCTCGTTTTGAGATTCAAAACATACATAGAACAAACGTTACAGCTGCGAAATGAACGTAGAATGTTTCTTCCAAGTTCATTTTCGTTTATTTGTGGCTTCGGCTTTTAATCGATGAAATACGGTATATGCTTTTTGTACGCCAAGCCTCTATCATCGACAAAATGAAAATAATTTTTATTTGTACGCTTTTGGACAAATTAGAAGTTGGCGAAAGGGGGTCGCCAAGCACTAAAACAGTGTAAAAATCATTGAAGATTTTAAGGATTTCAGAGATTTGTAAGATTTCAAAGTTTCCTAAGTATTTTGGAGATTTGTAAGACTTCAAAGATTTCCTAAGGATTTCAGGGATTTCAGGAATTTGCTACGGATTTTAGGATTTCACAAGAATTTCTTAAAATTCCCAAAATTTCTAAGATTTCAAGGATTTCAAGGATTTGCTATGGATTTTAGGATTTCACAAAGATTTCTTAAAATTTCACAAAAATTTCTTAGGATTACCCAAGGATTTCTTAGGATTTCTTGGAATTTCGTAGGATTTCTTGGAATTTCGTAGGATTTCTTGAAATTTCGTAAGATTTCTAAGAATTTCAGAATTTCCAAAATTTCTAAGAATTTCAGGATTTCAGGATTTCCAGGATTTCTAAGAATTTCAAGATTTCCAGGATTTCTAAGAATTTCAAGATTTCCAGGATTTCAGAAGATTTCAAGAATTTCCAGAATTTCTAAGATTTCTAAGATTTCAAGAATTTCAAGAAATTCAAGAAATTCAAGAATTTCAAAAATTTTAGAAGATTTCGGAAGATTTCAAAAATTTCAAAAAATTTCAAGAATTTCAGAAAATTTCAAGAATTTCAGAAGATTTCAAGGATTTCAGAGGATTTCAAAGATTCTAAACTCCTAAATCTTGCACTGTACAACATTTCCAGCATTGGCGACCCCCTCGAAAGTTGGCAACCCTATCCGCCATTTTAATTTTTTTTTAAATTTCTATTTTTCCAATCGTAAGCAAATTACAGCGATTACCCCAAAATGAAGCTCAACGTGTTTTTTAGACCTGTAAAATGCAAAAATGTTAATAAAACGTTATTACCTCGATGACGATGTCGGGGCCGTGAGTGTGCCGGCCGGCAGAATCGCCTCGCGCTTTCACCCAACTGACCGAGAAACTCAGTTTGGATCCGAATGCCATTAACTGTAAATAGTCATCTATAGTTATTGTTGTTTACATATATTTTTTAATTGGTTACCTTGTTGCCTAGGTATTCTTTGGGTGCCAACCAGTAATATAGTTCTAAGCCGAGCATGTCGTCGTTTGCGATGGTGAAGTAACCGCTTTCTTCGTACGGACGGATTACTCGTTTGCTGTTGATGTCTGACACGAGCCAACCGCGGCTGAAAGGCACCTAGGGAATATAAAAATTTAAATTAATCAATTATATATTGTTGGTTTTTCTATACTGTTTCTATTGAATTGCCAAAAAACAGACCCACAGTTACACCTTTTTTCACGTAAAATTAGACTTTTTTCATGTAAAATTGAATTTTTTCATGTAAAATTGAATTTTTTGATCTGAAATGGAATTTTTTGTAAAATACAATTGTCTTTTTAACACGAATTTGAACTTTTTTTAAACAAAATTGGCTGATATTGACAGAAAATTGATCTTTTTGATGTTTAATTGAATTTTTTTAATGTAAAATTGAATTTTTTCATGTAAAATTGAATTTTTTCATGTAAAATTGAATTTTTTCATGTAAAATTGAATTTTTTCATGTAAAATTAAATTTTTTCATGTAAAATTGAATTTTTTCATGTAAAATTGAATTTTTTCATGTAAAATTGAATTTTTTCATGTAAAATTGAATTTTTTCATGTAGAATTGAATTTTTTCATGTAAAATTGAATTTTTTGATATGAAATTTAACTTTTTTGATATGAAATTTAACTTTTTTGATATGAAATTCAACTTTTTTAATATGAAATTTAACTCGTGTAACGTAAAATTGGCATTTTTGACACAAATGTGACCCTTTTGACACAAATTTGACGTTTTTGACACAAATTTGACGTTTTTGACACAAATAAGACTTTTTTAAACATGGAATTAGACCTTTTAAACATAAAATTAGACCTTTCTGACATAAAATTGATCTTTTTAAAAAAAAAAATTACTTTATGCTAAAAAAAAAAAATCTATTTTCTATGCTAAATGCATTTTCCATTTAAAAATAAACCATTTCATAAAAAAAAATAAAAAAAAAAAAAAAAAAAAAACATTTAATTAGCAACAAAAACCCATTTTTATGCACTAAACGTGTGTCGAAACTCAAAAGTGCAAAAAAAAAAAAAAAAAAATCTTAAACACCACATGCCGAAATCACATCCAGCCCTCGCACCACCCTCACCAACCCAACCAAATCAAATCAAAAAAAAAAAATTCATCCAAAATAAAAATAAAAAAATGTGCGCTTAAGACCACACGGAAGAAGAGAAACTTCTTGTTATTAATATTATTATTATTATTATTATTATTATTATTATTATTATTATTATTTTTATTAATTTCGTATTTATTAATTTTGTATTTATTTCGTATTTATCGTCGATTTAAGCCAAATCAAAAAAAGCGGCATGTTCGTTTTCGTCGGTAGGCGGCGCCACTTTTGCGTAACGCATTTTCATCACTCACTTCCGTCAGCATTTCGAATTACTCTAACCCCAAAACCCCTAACGCGCCTAAATTGCTCAAAATCAACCTACAGCTTCAACGACAACATAATCGCTGCTCTCGCATTGATTGGTCACTCCAAAACAAAAACACGGCGTACATCCATAAACATTCTCCAATTGCAAGTTAAAAAACCCGCGTTTGCACATGTCGCATCGCGCTCCCTCGACATTTTCCTAAAAAAAAAAAAAAAAAAAAAAAAATTAAAATAAAAAAAAAAAATTAGAAAAAAAAAAAAAATTTATAAAAATGGACAAATTTTTACCTTACACGCACAATCGCCTTCGCATTCCGTGTGCACGGTTCCGGCAAAGTCGCACGGACAGGGTTCGCATTTGGGGAAATGTCGATAACCTTTGTCGCAGCGGCCGCAATTAGGCCCGGCAAAGCCGGCTCGGCAGAGGCAATCACCCGGGATCTATAACTCAAGTTGTTGTCAGTGGATCGAATTGTGCGAGTTGGTTTTTTTTGTTTGTTTGGGGGTTTTACCAGGCCGTTTTCTAGGTTGGTGTCGTCCGCGATGCAATGGCCTATTGCGCCTGCGTCGGTGCATTTGCATCGGATGCATGGTTCGGGGGCGTCGCGGGGGACTCCGAGAGGTCGGTAATAGCCGTCGATGCATTTCTCGCAGTTTGTGCCGGTTGTGAAGTGCTGAAATAGAAGAAAACGTTAAGTTTAGAGAGAAAAATAGGAAGAAAAAACGAAAAGATGGAAATTTGCATTAAAATATAAAAATAAAATAAAATTTGCAGAAAAACACAAAAAAATCCAAAATCTTGCAGAAAAAAATCAAATCTTGGAGAAAAAACTTAAAATCTTGTAGAAAAAACGTAAAATCTTGCAGAAAAAATTTTAAATCTTGCATAAAAAATTTAAAATCTTATAAAATAACTAAATCTTACGAAAAACAACAAAATCTTGCAGAAAAAATCAAATCTTGCAGAAAAAACTTAAAATCTTGCAAAAAAAACTTAAAATCTTGCAAAAAAAACTTAAAATCTTGCAGAAAAAACTTAAAATCTTGCAGAAAAAACTTAAAATCTTGTAAAATAACCAAATCTTGCGATAAAATAACCAAATCTTGCGAAAAAACAACAAAATCTTGCAGAAAAAACTTAAAATCTTGTAAAATATCCAAATCTTGCAAAAAACAACAAAATCTTGTAGAAAAAATCAAATCTTGCAGAAAAAAACTTAAAATCTTGAGAAAAAATCTAAAATCTTGTAGAATAACCAAATTTTGCAAAATAATCTAAATCTAACACAAAATCTTGCAGAAAAATAAAAAATCTTGCACAAACAAGTTAAAATCTTGCAGAAAAAAATCTAAAATCTGGTAAAATAACCAAAACTTGCAAAAAAAATCAAATCTTGCAGAAAAATTTAAAATCTTGCAGAAAAAACTTAAAATTTTGCAGAGAAAACTTAAAATCTTGCAGAAAAAACTTAAAATCTTGCAGAGAAAACTTAAAATCTTGCAGAAATAACTTAAAATCTTGCAGAAAAAATCTAAAATCTTGCTGAAAAAACCAAATCAAACACAAAATCTTGCAGAAAAAAACACAAAATCTTGCATTATAACACAAAATCTTGCCCTAAAACACAAAATCTTGCACTAAAACACAAAATCTTGCACTAAAACACAAAATCTTGCACTAAAACCCATAACAACTCCTAAAACCCACCAAAACTCTTTCAACAACACAAAAAAAAATTAAATTAAAAACAAAACAATCGCTCATTATTTTATTTTTAATCTAATTCTTTTTTTCAAAAACTAACTTTACAGTTTTTGCAAACTCCGCCGCCATCAAACCTTCCTTCGGTATTCAAACTCTGTTTCCGGTCATCAACATCGACGTCGTAGAAACATTCCTCCGCGTGCCCAAAACACTGACATTCTAGAAAAATAAAATAAATAACAAAAATAAAAATTCCATTTACTTCTTTTCTTACTTTCACATATTCCCGCATCCGTCGTCGTCCCCGACCGCCATTGTTTTTGATTATACAACGGACAACAACGCTCGCATCTATCGCCGCACGTGTTATGAATACATCCACATTTCATCACCTATTAATCACACATTTAGAAAATTTATTATATTATAAAAACATAAAAATATTATTATATCAATTAATCAATTCAAACTGTTAAAAATCTAACGTGTTTATATTGCTTTACTTTCAGAAGGTCGCCAATCGCAAAAATAGCGTAGAGATTTTGAAATCTTTGAAATCCTTCAAATCCTTGAAGATTTTACGGATTTCAGAGATTTGAAATTTCAAAGATTTCTTAAAGTTTTCAGGAATTTGCTATAAATTTTAGATTTTCACAAGGATTTCTTAAAAGTTCACAAAGATTTCTTCGGATTTCACAAGGATTTCTTAAGATTTCACAAGGATTTCTTAAAATTTCACAAGAATTTCTTCAGATTTCACAACAATTTCTTCAGATTTCACAAAGATTTCTTAAGATTTCATAAGGATTTCTTATGATTTCTTAGATTTCAAGGATTTCAAGAATTTTAAGGATTTCAGGAATTTTAGGGATTTGTTGTGGATTTTAAGATTTCACAAGAATTTCTTAGAATTTTACAAGGATTTCTTAGAATTTCTTAATATTTATTAGGATTTCTAAGATTTCCAGGATTTCAAAGATTTCTGGATTTGCTAAGGATTTTAAAATTTTACAAGAATTTCTTAGGATTTCACAAAGCTTTCTTAGGATTTCACAAAAATTTCTTAAGATTTCAGATGTATTTCTTAGGATTTCAAAACGATTTCTTAAGATTTCCGAAAAACTTCTTATGATTTCAGAAAAATTTCTTAAGATTCCACAAGAATTTCAAAGCCCCTTCACTTTACTTCTAAACCAATCACACCATAGCCTTCATTCACATACGCCAACTAGCGCCGAAACCCAACACTAAGCAAATCCAGCTTACACTTGTCACAGGGTCTTGCGGGCAGTCACTAGCATGTCCAAAACACAAACAATGGCCGCCAATTGAAATATCCCGTATCGAATAAAAATACTGAAAATAAAAAAATATAAAAAAAATTACTTCCAACATCTAAAATTAAATAACTGCAAAAGCAGGTCGTTTTTCTGCAAACAACACAAAAATAAGCGACGAAACAAATAAATAAATAAATAAACAAATAAATAAAAATGGAGGGAACCGCAATACGAACATATAGGCTTACTCGTCGCGTCACTGATTTGTCGACGAATTTCGAATCCCTGGTGGACAAAGTCATAAGGTCGGCGTATAACGTTCGTATCCTTTGTAAACGGAGTCTGACGTAACGCGCGGACGTAAATTCCTGCATACCATATAAGGGAATGAGACATTGGTCATTTTTACGACGTTTTGTTGTAATTTACTCTTAATTTATCTGACGGCCCACTGACTCCCGGTCGTCCATTCACTAATGAGGTATGAATCTGAAAGAAACAACAACAAAAAAAAACACATTCCGTAATTTGCTGGATTCGGGATTCCCCACACCACGGCGCTGTTGTTAGTTCCAAAAAACGCCACTCATAGTACGAGTGGCGCCAGCGAGATAAAACCATAACCATCGCCCACCTGTTGGGGTGTAGTGATATTTTTCTAGCTTTCTGCATTTGTTAAGTAATTTGCCGTAAATTCTCTGGTTGTCGCGGGTACCCGTTAGATCGTGGGTCTCTGTTATAATGCCGGGCGTTATGGTGGAGAGCCGCTTACATTCGTTTTCGCAATTCTTTGGTTATTTGAATTGAAATTATTCCAATATTTTTGTAAATTAATAGTATTTATCGGTTTATTTGGTAATGTTTGCACATTTGTTTGAGTATTTCCCCTTTACGCTTAAGCGACGGATATTAGTCCATTTTGTCTATAGTGCACCTGCGTATAACCAGAGAATTTACACGCAATTTCAAGCAGAATAAACGCAATTGTAAAACAATTAATTTTGAGCTGAAATAATGCATTTTCCAATGTAAAAAAAATGCATTTTTCAGTGAAATAATCAATTTTTCATTGAAGTAATGCGTTTTCAGTAAAATAATGCATTTTGCAGTAAAATAATGTATTTTGCAGTAAAATAATGCATTTTCCGGTGAAATAATGCATTTTCCGGTGAAATAATGCATTTTCTAGTGTGAAAAAATGCATTTTTCATTGAAATGCGTTTCCAGTAAAATAATGCATTTTCCAGTAAAATAATGCATTTTCCAGTAAAATAATGCATTTTCCAGTAAAATAATGCATTTTCCTGTGAAATAATGCATTTTACAGTATGAAAACATGCATTTTTCATTGAAATGCGTTTTCCAGTAAAATAATGCATTTTCCAGTGTGAAAAAAAATGCATTTTTTATTGAAATAATGCATTTTCCAGTAAAATAATGCATTTTCCAGTAAAATAATGCATTTTCCAGTAAAATAATGCATTTTCCAGTAAAATAATGCATTTTCCTGTGAAATAATGCATTTTACAGTATGAAAACATGCATTTTTCATTGAAATGCATTTTTTATTGAAATAATGTGTTTTCCAGTAAAATAATGCATTTTCCAGTAAAATAATGCATTTTCCAGTAAAATAATGCATTTTCCGGTGAAATAATGCATTTTACAGTGTGAAAACATGCATTTTTCATTGAAATGCGTTTTCCAGTAAAATAATGCATTTTCCAGTGTGAAAAAAAGCATTTTCCAGTGCGAATAATGCATTTTCCAGTGTGAAAAAAAGCATTTTCCAGTGTGAAAAAAAAGCATTTCCCAGTGTGAAAAAATGCATTATCCAGTGAAATAATGCATGTTCCAGTGAAATAATGTATTTACTGATAAAAACAATAAATGTATACTCGAAAAAATGCATGTTATACGCATACCACGGTACTTGGTACCCTTTATCTTCAAAATAAAAGATTTTCATGTATAAAATAGATGTATTAAAACTTGTTCTTACTTCTCCGTTTTCAAGTGGCAGCAATTTGGAATAGCTCGATGTACAAATCACTTCATCATCACTCATGTACCTTGGATTCCCAACAGTCGGCGCAACACCATACACGTCCCTACACTCAGCATCACTGATTGCATAATACTGCCAAGGCTTATACGTGACACCATCCACCGATCGTTCCAATATCCAATTCCCAGGTCGCGGCGAATTCGCCGCCGTAACAATAACATACGCCACTTGATAAACCTAAAATAAAATAACACCAAAAATTAACCTCTTCGAGCACTTTTTCCTTGTAATTACACTTTGTTTTATGTTGTAAATGTTGTAACGAAAAAGTGTCAAATGTGTACTTTTCCAGTACAGTTATGAACACAGACTCGCGCTATAAATGACACGTGACTGGATTCTAGTTTTCAAACAAACCAAAGCAGTTATTCACATTATTGCGTCAAAACAATCGTGTTGTTGGATTAATATTAATGCCACTGTATTTGCTGCTTAAACAACAAACAAATGAGTGTCATTTGATTCACGCACGTCAACGAAGAGGAGAAATGCAAATGGCGACGATTCGAGATGATCGCCATTCGAGGGAGTTTGCCAATCGCAAAAATAGCGTCAGAGATTTTGAAATCTTTGAAATTCTTGAAGATTTTAAGGATTTTAGAGATTTGTAAGATTTCAAAGATTTTTTTTAAGGATTTCAGGAATTTGCTGTGGATTTTAAGATTTTCACAAGGATTTCTTAGGATTTTAGAAGGATGAGCTAGGATTTCTAAGAATTTTAGGATTTCCAGGATTTTTAAGAAATTCAGAACTTCCAGGGTTTCCAAAATTTCAGGGATTTGCTATGGATTTTAAGATTTCACAAGGATTTCTTAAGATTTCCAGGATTTCAGAGAATCTCAGGGATTTCCTATGAATTTTAGAATTTCACAAGGATTTCTTAGAATTTCCAGGATTTCAGAGAATCTCAGGGATTTCCTATGAAATTTAGAATTTCACAAGGATTTCTTAGAATTTCCAGGATTTCAGAGAATCTCAGGGATTTCCTATGAAATTTAGGATATCAGAAGGGTTTCTTAGTATTTCACAAGGGTTTCTTAAGATTTCACAAGGGTTTCTTAACATTTCACAAGGAATTATTAGGATTTCTAAGAATTTCAGGATTTCCAGAATTTCATAGGATTTCCAGAATTTCATAGGATTTCCAGAATTTCAGGGATTTGCTATAGATTTTAGGATTTCACAAGAATTTCTTAGGATTTCCAGGATTTCACAAGGATTTCACAAGGATTTCTTAGGATTTCCAGGATTTCAGAGAATTTCAGGGATTTCAGGGATTTGCTATGGATTTTAGAATTTCACAAAGATTTCTTAAGATTTGCTGTGGATTTTTAGTATTTCACAAGGATTTCTTAAATTTTCCAAGATTTTTAAAAATTCCAAGATTTCCAAAATTTCAGGGGATTTCAAGAGATTTCAAGATCCAAAATCTTGCCCTGTACAAGATTTCCAGCATCGGCGACCCCCTTGTCGCCATTTGCATTTCAGTCGTTGACGTACATGCGACAAAAACAACAAAAAAAAAAACCAAATTGGCTACGCTATTTTTCGATATAGTGTAATCTCCGTTAAACTTACAACTTTTCCACTACAATTATAAGCCTAACGGAGGTTTATTCAACAACAAACCAACTGTATTACCGCCATACTGTATTACCGCCATACTGTATTACCGCCATACTTTTATTCACTTTCGGCGCCCCAAAACCCCCAAAAAACGTCTCCAATTAAATAAAACTCCATTTCGTAACGTCAAAAACGCTCCGTAATGCGTTATTACCATTTATGTGAGCAATAAAAAGATACTCAGCCCCACAATCGCCGCCATTAAACGGCGCGGAGTATTTGAGTTACACACACACACGGATGATTCAGTGCGCCATAAATTCTTATTTATTTCAATAACAAGAGAAATATAAACTGGCATAACGGAAGTAGCAATCTTGTTGGATAAAAAAAACACAACAAGTGGGGCCTTTTTTTCTCAAGGGGCACCGAGTTTTATAGCAAAGGGCAAGCTGATATGCAAACTCGTTGGGTTTTTGCTCGGTGGCAATTTGGCACAAATTGAAAACATCAAAGCGTCGGTCGGGACTTTTCGTTATGTTTTCGGATGATAAAAAAGAGTGTTTGTGTTTGGATGACTTTTTATTTGCATCGTTAAAGTGTCTTTTGATACGTGCAACGTGTAATTTGTTAATTTAAAGCTGGAGTTTTGGTGATTCATAAAAAAGGATAAATGTAGAGGTTGGGGTTGTAAATTAGTTTCGATGGATTTTGTATTTGAAATGTGTGATTAAATTAGTTTGTAGGTTTTTTTTTTTTTTTTTTTTTGGTTTTATTTTCGAGATCTTTATTTTGTGATTTTGTGGAGTGATTAAAAGAAGTTTTGTTAAAAGTTGGGTGTTTTAGCGATTAAAATCAAGAGACCTCAAAAAAAAAATTCAATCAAATTTAATCGAATTTAGACAGATTTCAACCAAATTTGATTAAATTTGGATAAATTTTGACAAATTTTAACCAAATTTGATTAAATTTGGATTAATTTTGACAAATTTTGGCAAATTTCAACCAAATTTGATCAAATTTTGACAAATTTCAACCAAATTTGATCAAATTTTGACAAATTTCAACCAAATTTGATCAAATTTTGACAAATTTCAACAAAATTTCAACAAAATTTGATAAATTGTGACAAATTTCAACCAAATTTAATCAAATTTTGACAAATTTCAACAAAATTTAATCAAATTTTGACAAATTTCAACCAAATTTGATCAAATTTTGACAACTTTTGTCTTTTTTTAGACACCTCAGATCATATAAAATAGCTACAGTCGAACCTCGTTATAACGAATCGCAAGAGACCCGAAAATCTGTTTGTTATAACGCAAATTCGTTATAAAAAATTACGGTACAAAATTTTTTTTTTCAGTTCTGTAACTGAAAACAAATTCACGTTTATAATGAAAAACATTATTTATTTATACACTTGGCGATTTTTGTTTGAATTCAACTTTTTAGAAAATATTTTAAAATATAATGTTTATTTTCATCAATTTTAAAAATGAAATTTTCTGGCACAGCGTGTAAACGAGTGAGTCACGTGATTAATTTTCAAAATTCGTTATAAAAAAGGCTCGTGGGTATTAGAGAGTTCTTAAAAACTTGTTCTTCATAACGAATAATTCGTAATATCAAAATTCGCTACATCGAAAACTTTTAACATGGTGTTCTATAGAAAACCAACCAAATCACCTAAAAAAATTCGTTATAAACAAAAATTCGTTATATCGCGGTTCGTTATAACGAGGTTCAACTGTAGTTGTTTGTGACTTTAAAAATTTTAAATTTTAAATTTTAATTAAAAAAAAAAAAAAAAATGTTGGAAGTGTATGTATTAATTAAGTATCAAAGATTAATACAATATGTATTGTTGTGCGCGAGCAAAATGCACA
>JAQFXT010001836.1:0-14945 GCA_034683725.1 Strigamia crassipes
AATGGCGTACTCGGGAAAAAGAAAATTACTAATGGCGTACTCGGGAAAAAGAAAATTACTAATGGCGTACTCGGGAAAAAGAAAATTACTAATGGCGTACTCGGGAAGAAGAAAATTACTAATGGCGTACTCGGGAAAAAGAAAATTACTAATGGCGTATTCGGGAAAAATAAAGTTACTAATGGCGTACTCGAGAAAAAGAAAATCACTAATGGCTTACTCGGAGTAAAAGGAAAAGATTGCTTCATTTCATTAAATGCCTAAAATCGCCATAATTAAATAAATTGTGATAGCGCATCTAACCAAACAATAACTACACCGCAGAATAACTACACCGCAGAATAACACGCTAAACCAATATTCAATTAAATTTTACAAATACAAATAAAAATAAAAATTAACGCAAAAACTTACTCACGAGGCGACCTCCCGCAGTGTCCAGTGTCCAATGAATATTTCCTAACACGACACCACGAGGTCCTAATTTGCATAGTAATTACTAAAACGAAGTGACGTCACTCGTCACGCCACATCAACCTGGCGGTGGCTCCTCGCAACTGGCCACAAGTGCGCGAGAGTGGAAGCGAGCGGTCCACGAATAACCTACATCTAAAAAAAAAAAAAAAATTTTAAAGGTAAATTTATCGAAATTACTACACTATTAATGCGGGCTACTACAAAAGGGCAAGTTGTTCCACCATTTAATGCCTGCTTTGCAGCGTACTAACAATTATTTACATTTTCTTTAGGATGCGAGAGTGACTACGTGCGAAGCAACTACTTACGGACAACTCGCCGTAAGAAACGCAATTACTACTAAAGGGTAAGTATTTCAAACATTTAATGACAACTGTCCATTATATTAAAACGAATTTATATTTTTTTTAGGATACTAACGAGTGACTATGGAAGAAGCAACTGAAATAGGTTATTGGACGTTACATTTTTTAAATAAAATTTTTAAAAAAAACTGTATTTTGCTTAAATTTAGGAAATAAAATTAAATATTTAATACACCGAGCATAAACGTACGGAATTTTTTTCAAAACAAAATTACCATAAAAAATAAAATGTGAGGCAAATTTTTTTATCAAAAAAAAAAACAAAAAAAACACCAAAAAAAGCTTTCACCAGGTTTAAGCTGTAAAGGACAGCTCCTAACTTTGACCCCGAAAACCGAGTTAAGCCAAATTACCTTGCTTTTACAAGAGCCGGGGCCCAGATTGCCCAAGTCTGGGCCCCGGAAATATATTCTTACCTCAGTCTTCTTGTTGTCTTCTCTCCATTTTGTGTAGTGGTGCTGAATCTGAAATAAAACAATGACAAAACAGCACAGCAAAAAACAAAAGAAACAGAAAAATTTCGATAACAACTCCTCGAATACAGAAAGTACAAAATAATACAATAATTATAGTAATTGAAATTAAAATTTGAAGATGTCGTGGTGAAACGGCTTGCACAAAATTTTCCAAGATGTCGTCCCGAATCCGAATCCGAAGCGTTGATTCAATTATCATACGACATAAAAGCGAAAGCAAATTAACGGAATCGAGAATAACAAAGCAAAAATTAAGAAATACACGACTCACCGTACACGTCCATTGTTGTTAAAACCGTATATACATTTTAAATAATATGTAGGCCTAAACAATTCAAGCGAACGAGAAAAGAAAATGTCATTTACCGACCATCCGTAATCCGCTTCCATCCGGTCGTACAATTGCGGAATGATGAATGAGTATTAGCGAAAGTTTTCGCTTAAACAAAGCGGTCGATACATGTCTTTTTCTTGAGAAAAATCGTGAAAAATCGATGAATACCTAATGAGCTGATTTCAAATCTCCCGACATGTTTCGTGCGTCACTTCCGGAAACTGCTGCGTGCGTACCAGTTTCAGTTTCTGAGATAAAAAACGTCATTGTTTAACAACCTAAAGGTTTATTACCATAACTCGGTTTAATTCTAATACCGCAATATTAATACCTACAAATTCAAAGAAATAAATTCGTTTTAAATCGCAGTAAATTTTACCTAGAATACGCTAACGCCATCTCGGAGCATAACCACGAACTTGTAAAGTTCATTTACGAGTCAAGTTGTCACAAATAATCATTAATCAATTTTTCTGATCGCGGCGCTACACAGAAAACGTTTCAATAAATTTCGTAGTTTACTACACCGACCCGCGCTGGTTCACGTCACAATCGTCGGTAGTGCTGACCGAGTGGTCTCTAACCACCCAATTATTTCTATTCAATATTCGATACGAGCATGAAGTAAATTTATTTAGTAAGTTATTATACAAATTCGGTGTGATAGCTTCAAAAAATACCGTAAAAGTCTCGTCAAAGTCTTGTCAAAATTACCCCCAAAGTGGTAAAAATAGTCTTTTTTTTTTTTAACTTATAAAATTCCAGTAACTGAATTCTGTCTTTATCACAGTAAAGTTTCCATTTCCGTGCTTCGAATCCGTGCTCAACCCCTTAACAACTTCTTTTTTGAATATAATTCTTCATCCGACGAAGTCTCGTCGTGATATTCATTCGATGGTTTATAAAACTTGTCAATCTCGTCTTCAAATCTGTCCGCATTTCCATTCAAAAGATGGAATCCATAATCCCGCTTCCTCGCCCTCCGAATATAAATACTATACACGCACAACGCACTCACCATAACCAACAACGTAATAATACCTAAAAATAAAAATAATTAATTAATTAATTCACGTTAAATAACAGAATTTTACGCAATTTTAACTCTAACCTGCCACGATTACAAATGTATTCTGACTAAATCCTATAATTCGTTCATCTCGTTTCAACACAAAATCAACAACAGTCGGTTGCCCACTAAACACCACAACAACCTGCAAATAAAATTGTTTAAAAAAAAGAAAGAATATTTTCGTTAATTTGATTTAACGAAACACCTTAATATTATCGAAATATCCAGTTGCGGAAACAGTAACGGTGTATTTCCCGGGAATAAGCATCCTCCAGTATTCTCCCGACGCATGCGCGTGAACGGTGTAATTAATTCCGGTCACGACGATTTTCGCATCCACGATCGCTTTGCCGTACACGTTGGTGACTCGGCCATTAATTCCTTGATACACCTGCCGCAACATGGACAACAGCGCCGGTTTGTGGTCGTTCCAAACGGTCCTCAGTTCGTTCGTGGGCGGACAGTTGTCGCAGTCGACGTACACCGCGATTTCGTTTGTCCCCGCAATGACGTAATTGTAATCCTGAAATAAAATAAAAATCCAGATTTGATTTTATTTTAAAAAAATGTTAAATCTCGCGCACCATCATGCTGCCGCCGTGTCCTTTCCATTCACCCGCAACTACAACTCCACCGTCGAATGTTTCTGTTTTTTTTTTTAGAAGAAAAAATTAAAAAATTTACACTTTTACGTTAAATTATAAGGAATTACTTTGATTTGCGCATTTAGTCGTTCCTAAATGCATTCTGGGATGTTCTTTGGCGTAGGTTTCGGCGAGATATTTGAAAAGTTTTTCGTCCGGAGTATTAAACTGAGCCATGTTGGCAGCGGAAGTTGGTGCGACGGAGTACGGGTAAGTTGCTACGAGATTCCCAGAATGCAGCGCAACGGAGAATACGAACGGGGTGGATCGAAGCCATTTGATGACGGCGCTCGTTTCGGGTTCGATGTTTTCGCTCGAAGCGTTTGCGGACGGAGTTAGTGGAAAATTGGCGTCCAAATCGACTCCGTTGGTGTTCGTGCGCCCTTCATCGCACGACGCTTCGGCTTTGACTGCACCGTCGGGGTTCAAACTAACAGCCACGTGAATTCGAGACATGTTGAACAACTAAATTCGTTAATTAATCAATTAATTAATAAATACAAATTTGTTGGTTTAGATGGATCTTACGGCTGTGACGCTATCGTCCACGTTAAAATGTGTGACCAAATGATGCACCAGCTGGATTAATAATTCCCGTCCTATCAATTCGTTGCCGTGCAAGTTGCCGACTAAATTCATGTTTGGAATTGTCGGATCGTTTTCGTCGTTCCTGCCCAACCGGATAACCCAAATATCCCTCTGCTCGACACTCTTTCCGATGCTAAACCGAAAAAAAAAAAAATTAAATTCGATTAAAACTAAAAAAAACAATTAAATTTGATTAAAACTAAAAAAAACCTTAAAAAATATGAAAGGGGTCAACAATTACTATAAATCTCGTCGATGGCTTGTTAAATCCCTTATAAATCTCTAATAAATCTCTAATTCATAAAATCACACATTAAATCTCAAAATTAATCTATATATATCAAAATATATCCCAAAAATCCTCAAAATAAATCCATAAATCTCAGAATAAATCTTTTTAAATCTAGAGATTTTATAAATCTCGTCTTTGAAAATTGCTAATGTCGCCCCCTCGAAAAAGTACCTGTATAATTTAGTAATGTTTGGATATTTCAACGAGATATTGCGCAGGAATTCGGTCGTGGTCACGTAATTGTGATATACGAGTGGAGATTCGTCCACCGCGTCCAAAACGAAGTTCATTTCTGTCATGTGACCGGTGTTTACGATAACGGGCCAATGTTTCGCTTCGTAGCCATTCATAAAAGCTGCAACAACAAAAAAAATTTAATCAAACTTTAGCCAACGATTTTCAACGTTTATCTACGAAACCATTAAGTTGATATTCTCCAGCGGGCAACGGAATGTGAAACCACGCTTGATTCGGCGTAATGTTAATCTTGTTTTGATGATCGCTCAGTCTGAGAGTAGCGCCCGCGAGAGGTTTTTGGGTAATATCGGTCAAACGACCTCGCACGCCTTGCTGCAGAGCGTTCAAAAAGGCGATCAGCGACGGGAAATTGTGTCTCCATAATGTTATTAATTCCCTGGCTGCTGGAAAATTGCAACAAGCAACGTGCGAAGTAATCTGAAAGCGATAAAATCCGATTTTATTGTCTCATTTCCATTAAAATCCCCAAAATTACTGACCATCAGGGTGCCGAACTGCGAGTAAGCGTACTGTTGCAACGTGCGAGAAGTGTTGTAATGAGCGGCAGTGCCGGTCGAATAATAGATGGGAGAATTCGGTCGACAAATTGGTTTCTTCTGCGCCATCGCAGCGTGATTAAGAGCGTACAAATTGGCTAGATATTTCAGACTCGTTTCGTCTTCGGTCGTGGTCGTGCCGTTGTCGGGAGGATACCGAACAAACACTCCTCCGGCTTCTACGCTCAGTGCCACGTGGAATCGGTGCCTGAGAAACAGCGATTTTACCGCTTCGATGTCGGGATTGTCAGTCTAGAAAATTTTTTTTTTTATATTTTTTGATCGATTAAGATTTTTGTAAATTGTTTACAGGTTTTTCGTAAAAATGTCCGAGTTTGGCCTCCGTTTCGTCTTTTTTGCTTTTAAATTCACACTGCGCTATCGCCGAAATGTTAAATTTAGAAAATTCGACGTCTGGGACGATGTATAAGGCCACGGTTTCGACGAGTTGCAGCATTTGCGGGTCGCGATTGGCATAGCCCGTGACGATGTGTCTGGCCAAACGGATCAGTAATTCCCTTCCGACGGCCGACTGCTCTCTCACGGCACCCCCGACTATCGCTACATGGAGACGATCTTCTAACGGCCCTCCAATCTGATAAAAATCAAATAAATAATTTTAAAAAAATGTATAATTGCGATAAATTAATCAAAATTCATTACGTCTTTGGTCAATGCGAGCACTGGAGTGTTATAATCCTCGATTTTAGCAATTTCCGGATGTTTGATTTCGATATCTTGCAACACTTTAATCAACTCGTCATTCATCAAATACTCTTCCCTCAAATTCTCTTTAATCCCATAATCCTCTTTTCTGGACCACTGGTAAATTTCATCATCGGCCAGAGTCAAGTTCACCGTAATCGATCCGTTTTCGGGGATTATCGCCAACAATTTTTCGCGTAAATACCTAAAAAAAAAAAAAAAAAACAGATAAAAACGCACAAAATCTTACTTTTCTTTATCTAAATTCCTTACCCGGCCTTCGATACACTCACGTCGTATCTACCAGGCGTCAACAAACGCCAGTAATCGCCATCCCGATTGCTAACTACATCGTGGTCTATCGCGTTCACCGAGATAATCGCGTCAGCAAGCGGCTCGCCGCGCGAATTAAAAATAAAACCATTAAGGCCGCTGTGCACCTGCGATGAGCAAACAACGAGTTTATTGAAATTGATGGTGTAAAATCATGCGTACACACCTGTTCCATGTATGTAATTAAGGCGTTTTTATTATCCTCCCAGTAAGACGGAAAATCCTTATCCACCGGGTATTTGTAACAACCCAACTCCATCGTTAATTCGAAGCAATTCGAGTTTAAATAATTCCAATCTTGCATTCCGCCTGAAATTAATCACATTTAGTCGTTAGATATTCGAACAAAATAAATTTTTTCTTTGTACCAGGTACATTGTACCACATCGCGCCGTTTGTAATTCCATTTTCAAAATTTTCACGACTGACGGTTGGGCACGGATGGCCTTTCCACATGGTTTTGTGCGCCTAAAAATTAATTAAAAATTATTTATTAATATTTTTAGTAATAAAAATTCAAAGAAATCCGTACGAATGAGTACGCTTTTGCCAATTGAATGAATATTTTCTCGTCTGGAGCTGGCGAGTACTGCCCGTCCTTGTTTTCGGGGTTGTTGTCGTAGGGGTAGTTGGCGACTAAAGAGCCGCCGTGTAAATTAGCCGACAGGACGAACGGAAACGTTTTGATCCACGTCATAACTGCCAATGTCTCCGGCTCTTGGATGTTATTTTCGACAGTTTTCGTGTATTGATCGGGAAAATTACGATTTAAATCGATCATGTGCGCATTAGGACGTCCTTTAACGCTATCCTTATCGCCTACAAAAAAAAAATAAATAAATAAAAATTATTTAATGGAACTGTAGAGTTAAATTCGTCACAACCTTGTTGCGCAACTTCGAAGCCGTCGGGATTCATGGAAGGCAAAATGTGAATTCTCGTCGTGTCGATTAATTCGGTTATCCGAGGCGAACGTCCGTAGCCTTCGCACAGCAGTTGAATCAAAAGAAGTAAAAGTCTCCGGCCTACGACTTCATTTCCGTGCATATTCCCGATGTATTTAAACTCCGGCTCGCCTAAAACCATCAAAATAAAATTAATAAAAACAAAATTTGCGTTGAAAAAGCTAAATTTCACCAGGTTCGTGAACTCCGGGGTTGTCAGTGATCTCCAACACCCACAGATCGCGTCCTTCGACGGATTTCCCGATCGAATAAAGCCGCGTAATGTTCGGATACCGAAGCGAATACGCTCGTAAGAATTTCTCCAACTCGGCCGTGTGCTGAATACTGTAGTTCGGTGTTGTTAAGAAATCAGGAAGACTGTCGGAATTATTAACAACTAAATAAACAAACAAAAGTAAATTAAACCAACGCAAAAACTTCTCAACCGAAAAGTTACCGCTAGTAAAATTTAGCGGAGAATTCAATAAAGGCGTAGCTGTCATCTCCCGTTTTAAACGAAACGTCAACTCTGCAACACTTCCGTTTTTCACCTCGACGTCCTCCTTAACAGCAACTTTAAAACTACAAAAAAATAAAATAAAAATATTAAAAACAAGTTTAAATTAATTTCATTTATCGCAACACTTACTCATCGGCATAAATATAAACAGTATAAAAACCAGGCATTAACAAACGCCAAAATTCGCCACGAATCGACGTCGAAACGTTATAATTTATTCCTTTAACGCTAACAACTGCGAGCGGAACCGCTTCTCCACTTTCGTCGTCCAAAACCAACCCTTTAACGCCCGAATTCGCCTAAAAAAAAAAAAAAAACATAAAAAAAATCACAAAATTTAACCAATTTAATCAATTTAATCCATTTAATCACCTCCTCCATATAAACCATCATCGCTTCCTTATTATTTTCCCACAATCCTCCCAAAAGCGCCGCCATTGGGTATTTACAACACGAAACCTCCAACGTAATCTCGAAGCAATTGGAAAAAACATAATTAAAATCCTGCATTCCACCTACAAAAGAAAAAAAAAATGATTACTATCTGATTCAATAAACAGGAAATCAACCTATCCACCTGCAACGTCGTACCACGAAGCGCCGTTCGTGACCCCCCCAGTAAAATTATCGAAATCACAGCGATTTCCTTCGTGCATCGTTTTATGAGCGCTCGAATAAACTCCAGCTAAATGTTTAAAAACCGCGTCGTCCGGCGCCAAATTGTCCACGTGATCCGTCGAATGCTGCGACGAATCGTCGTAAGGGTAACTCGCGACCAAGGCTCCCCCATGGAACGACGCGGACAACACGAACGAATTGTTCATCACCCAAGTCATCACGGCCAACGTTTCAGCTTGCCTGTCCCTAGTGATCGCCTCGTAGTCAACGTGCTTAAACTGATCTGGAAAATCGCGATTTAAATCCTTTTTATTCGCGTTAACGCGTCCGATTAACCCGTCGCAGTCCCCTTCTTTGGCTATTTCGAATCCGTCGGGGTTTATCGACGGTAATAAATGAATTTCCGTCGAGTTGACTAGTCGAGTTACTCGTCGATCGCGGCCGTAATTCGTCAGCAAATAGTGCGCGAAGTAAATTAAAAGTTGTTTTCCGACGGGCTCGTTGCCGTGGATGTTGGCCACGTATTTCACGCTGGGTTTTCCTATTTGCTTGTTGTCGCCGTCCGTGCTGATACGCAATACCCATATTTCGCGAGATTCTTCACTCCGTCCGATGCTGTACGCGTGCGCCAAGTTTGGGAAATCTTTCTCGAATTTTTTCAATATTTGCGTCAGTTGGTCGTGGTTGTAGTATTTGGATTTGGTGAGCAAAGTTGAGTTGATGTTGAGGTCACCGGCGACGGTTAATGCGAATGAACAGTTTAGATAATAAAATAATAGTCCAGCGAGTAATAAACACAGATTTCTAGCCATCATAACTCACGATTACTCATTTAAGGGCACTTGGGTTTCTCGTTGACGTCGTACCGCGAATTGAAGCGTCTTTTTGTTATTGGAGTTTAGGGATTTTGACACTAGGGGATTGGTCGGTGATTCCATCTTGCGTTGATTCTTGGTTTCACGTACGAATACTTTATAGCCATCATGATGATCTTCAGACTCGTTAGTAATTCAAGAATCGGTAGTAAATCAAATTAATTAAAGGCAATTTATATTAAAAATAATTTGTTTTAGGGCTGAAAAAATCTTTGTTTGCATTGAACAACGAAGATGCGCTGCGGAAAGTATAAAACGGAATGTTTTGGTTGTTTTCCTTTATTTTGTTTTGATTAATTTTGTTTTTATCTCATTAGTTGAATTTATGCCGTTTATTTTCGACGTCTTTGAGATGTTTGGCTACACCCCCGACACCCCCGGGAGGAAAAAAGGTGTTTTCGAGGGAAAAACCGCATTGTAATGTCGGAACGATTGGGCACGTCGATCACGGGAAAACGACTCTGACGGCTGCCATCACCAAAGGCACTCGCTCGAGACAAAGAAATATAAATTGTTTATTTTTATTAATTTGTTGTTTTTCTCGGTTTAGTATTGGCGGAAAAGAAATTAGCTTTGGAGAAAAAGTATGAAGATATTGACAATGCGCCTGAAGAAAAGAAACGAGGGATCACTATTAACATCGCCCACGTTGAATACTCGACCGATAGACGCCATTATGGACACACCGATTGCCCCGGACACGCAGATTACATCAAAGTATTCAAATAATTAACGTTTATTGAGTCGTTTTACAATTTCCTCTCGTTTTTCTTTCAGAACATGATCACGGGCACGACGCAGATGGACGGCGCCATCTTAGTGGTGGCGGCGACTGACGGCACAATGCCGCAAACCCGGGAACATTTGATTTTAGCCAAACAAGTAGCAAATTTGGTTGAAAATTACTTGGAAATTGGTGAAATGATTTCAATTGCAGATCGGGATTAGCAACATAGTGGTTTACATCAACAAAGTGGACGCTGCGGACCAGGAAATGGTGGAATTAGCCGAAATCGAGCTGAGGGAGTTGATGAATTCGATGGGAATGGAAGGAGATAAAATACCTTTTGTGTCCGGATCAGCTCTGTGCGCCCTCGAAGTAAAAATTTTAAAATTTTTCTCCGCAAATAAATCGCTGATATTCATCTAACCAAACAGGGCAAAAACCCGGAAATCGGTCGAGACTCGATCATGAAATTAATGGAAGCTGTCGATTCGTACATCCCGGATCCGGTGCGAGCGTTAGACAAACCGTATTTGCTGCCCATAGACAGCGTCTATTCGATCCCTGGTCGCGGCACCGTCGTCACGGGACGACTGGACAGAGGCATCATTAAGAAAGGAATGGAATGCGAATTGATTGGATACAGTAAAAAACTAAAGAGCACCATAACCGGTAGATAATTAAATGAAAAAGTCGTGGAACAAATTTTGAAAGAATTTGGTTTTTCAGGCATCGAAATGTTCCACAAGACCCTCGAAGAAGGTCAAGCGGGTGACCAAATGGGGGCTTTAATTCGAGGCATCAAGAGAGATGAACTGCGAAGAGGAATGGCCGTGTGCAAGCCCGGGTCGATCGATGCGCACGATCAGATTGAAGTTCAGGTTTACGTTTTGACCAAAGAAGAAGGTGGGAACGGGAAGCCGTTTACCACCAACCACGCGCTCATGATGTTCTCCAAGACGTGGGACGTGAGTGCGTCGGTTTTAATAGTCGATAAAGACATGGTGATGCCCGGTGAAGATTCCAAGTTCGTAATTGATTGATTTAGCGATGATTTAGCGATTTAAAATGGTTTTTCTTGAAGATTTATGATGAAACTCATCAAAACCATGTTTATGGAGCAAGGACAGAGGTTCACTCTGCGTTCTGGGTCGACGACTGTGGGTACGGGAGTCGTGACTAAAATCCTTCCCAACATGTCACCGCAAGAGCGAGAAAATCTCATGATGGGGGCCAAGAAGAGAGCCAAAATGGAGGCTAAGAAACAAGACGAACAAAGTAAAGCGCAACAGAAATGATCGCGCCAGTCATTCAATTTTCTTTTTTATTTCGATATTTGGAAAATGTGTGTAGTTATCTATGTACAAAATTAATTTGATAAAACTACTTCAAAAAAAAAGCTCGAGTATTGATCCGTTACCCGTAGCAACGTGTGTAAACAACATGGCGGCGAGTGGGAACGATTTATTGGATTTCGCGTTAACCGAGGACGAATTTAACGATTTGGGTGCTGATAAACCCGATCCAAATGCCCATTTATTCAGTAAAAAGCGTAAAAAAAATTACATGAAACTATTACCACAAAATTTAATCGTTTAAAAAGGACCGGTAGAAGCGGAAGTTGTAGCTTTACGTAGCGCGTACTTAAAAGCGTGTAAACAACTGCAAACCGTACCCGCATCCAGAGCTTTAACCTGCTTTCAATTCAGGACCCTGTGTCTACATCACCGAGGATTAGGAAAAACAGGAATCGAAGCGCTTTTACGAGCGATTAATGTATACTATACCGTATTCCGTAATTTAAATTATTTATTTATTTATTTTTTTTTTTCAGGGGAGTCAACGATTTCGGTCGCTCGACTTAGGAGGAAATTTCATAGGTCCAGTCGGAGCTAATTGTCTTCAAAATATTGTTTCCTCTAATAAATCCATTACTTATTTGGTAAATAAATATATAAATCATCGTTAATTAAGTTTTAATTTATATTTTCTTAGAATTTATCGAATAATTGCTTGGAAAAAAGCGGTGGGTTGGTTATAGCGCAAGGTTTAGCCGATAACCAATGGCTGCAAACACTCATTTTGTCTAGTGAGATTTATTGATTTATTTGATTTATTTGATTTATTGAATTAATTTTTTTTTTTTTTTTTTTTTTAGATAACCAGCTTGATGATACTGTGGGTATCGCTATAGGAAAAGCGTTGCAGAAACATCCGACGCTGCAGTTTCTCGACGTGGAGGATAATTATTTAGGCACGAAATCCGCAATTGCGTTCGGAATCGGATTAAAAAACAATTTGTCGTTGACCGAATTGAATTTGGCTTGGAATTGCGTGCGTGGACGAGGCGCGGATCGATTATTAACGTCGTTGCAAACGAATAAAACTCTTACGCGATTACACTTGGCGCACAACGGATTAGCCGTCGAAAGTGGCAAAGCGTTGGGCGAAGCTTTGGCCGTCAATTCCACGCTGCAGTATCTCGATTTAACGTAAATTTACGCTACAAATATATTTATCCGTGAATAAAATATTCTTTTAATAGGAGTAATAGAATTCCACATACAGCTGCCAAACCTTTGGCTTTTGGATTAAGTCAAAACACACAATTAAGTGTTTTCAAAGTAAAAAATTAAGTATAAAAATGCTTTTTTTTTTATAATTTCTAATAAATTGTTTTTCCAGATTGGTAAAAACCCACTGGGAACTGAAGGGTTGAAATTGATATTGGAAGCATTCACTCAAAATCAAGTTACTCAATTGAAATTATTGGATTGTAATGTAACGAAAACAATTTTCGAATTATTTTTTGTTTGATCTAATTGTTTTGTTTTGTTTTCATTTTTAGTCTCTTATTTTGTCGCCAGAGTTGCACGACACTTTGGACGCGTTGCTACAAGAACACCCTAAACTGAGGATTACATTCGGCCCGAAAGGACCAATTCTACAAAACCAACCAATTAATTCGTGCAAAACGGAACCGGAAGAAGATTTAGGGTAAAAGAGCTTCACTTGACGGCAGATCACCGAGAGCGTGAAACTTGGGGAACTTGGAAATGACTTCAATCGCGAATTTCCCGGGGCTCGCAGTCACGGACGCATCGCTGTGACAATACACGCCGTAATTGGGATCAATTTTTCCCTAGAAAAAAACAAAAACCCATTTAATCGTTAATAATTAACGTGAAATATTAATTACGATTGAAACCCCGTAATCGATTAACATTCGTAAAGCGTCGATCATTGGCTCGGTGACGTCGTGTTCGTCGTAATTACCGAACAACGCGAAACTCAGCGACACGTAGTTGTATCGGAGCGTGTGCGAACCACCTAAATCCCAACCGCGACCTTCGAACACACGTCCATCTTTAGATATAATAAAGCTGTACGGCACGTCGTTATGTCCTGAAAATAAATTTAAAAAATATGTATAAAAATGTCAATTTTATTAATTTTAATTTTTTATTTTTTATTACCATAATGGATCATTTTTCGAGCTTGCAAAATTTGGATCCCACGAATCGGATCTGGGTCGTACCACACGGTGTTGTGGATAAAAACGATCTTGACGGGAGTCGCCGCCAGCGGGACACCTTGGCGGGTGCGATAGGCGCCCCACTCGGCTCGCGTTACGTAATTTAATCCGAAACTTCGTGCGCGGTTTCTCGCTTCCAAAGTTGCATCACTTTCGGTTTCCAGCTGCGAAATGTACCGCAAGAATGCAATCGAGCTGTTTTCTGTCAATTTTTAATATCGTCAATGTTTGGATTGCGAATTTTTTTAATTTATTAATTCACCCGTAAGAAGCGGTCGTAGATCATCTTCGACGTCGTATCGTTCCATTCTGTTCAAGTGTTCGAGGAGCCGTCCGATTGAACTCCCGCTCCGTTTCGCCCATTCTGTCAACAAATAACCGGTCGGATCTCCAGAATCCGTTGCTGCGTTAATCTCCGAACGTTGAAATCCAATCAGTTCCGCCAAACCCTTAAAATCTCTGCAAAATAAAGATATAAAAAAAATCACGTTACTTACGAAAAAAATATCAATATTTTATATATACCGTATAAAACTCTTAGAGGAGTGTTTAACCGTTTGTTTGTTGAGTGCTTCGGACAAAATCAATCTCATTTTGTCGGTTAACGCAGTCAAGGGCACCGGTTGGAAGGCAAATGCAAGTGTAAGGCGATAGTCATTTGCCTCGGTCTTTTCCTGCAACGTCGTAGCAGCCATAACGAAATGATCGAATGTGCTTCCAAAGCTGTTTGCATCCTTATCAAAAGGGAAATTCGAAATATAAAACCGACTTCCTGGATAAAGGGGAAAATCCACCGCGAAATTTGATGTTACATTTGTTTATACGCATCTAAGATGGCGCATCTAAGATGGCGCACCCACTCGAGCATCGCAACAAAATTGAAATTTTATTTTTATTTTTTTATTTAATTTTCACGTCTTGTAACGGAAATCACATACAGAAATATATATATATATATTTATATCTTGGCAATATCGTTTATATTTCAGTTATTTATATCTGATTAAACCTAATTGTTGTGCAACTCTCAAATAAATAAAAATTTAAAAAGAAAAAAGAAAATTATTACGATGTAAAGTCGACCAAAAGGAATAAAACACTTAGCTCGACGTTACTTTTAATTCTTCAAGCAACAGTAGCGTGTCGTCGTTTAAATACGTGTTGGACTCGACGCCGGTTTCGCGTAGCAATTCAATGGCGATCTCGGGATCCCACGCGAAATGGATGATAACCGCAGGAACCAAATGCAATTCCAATAAGGTTTTCTCAGACTCCGTTAACTTCTGACCGGTCGACGTCGTCAAATTAAACGGCTGCCAGTCGTTTACTAAACTCGAGAGAACAAAGTTCTGAACAGCGTCGAGTTTTTCGTGGACGGAAAACGTTCCCTTCAAAATAAAACGAAAAAAAATGAATAAAACGAAAAATTAATGAATAAAACAAAGAAAAAAATGAATAAAACGAAAAATTAATGAATAAAACAAAGAAAAAAATGAATAAAACGAAAAATTAATGAATAAAACAAAAAACAAATGATTAAAACGAAGAAAAAAATGAATAAAACGAAAAATTAATGAATAAAACGAAAAATTAATGAATAAAACGAAAAACAAATGAATAAAACGAAGAAAATAATGAATAACACGAAA
>JAQFXT010001837.1:0-14944 GCA_034683725.1 Strigamia crassipes
ATATAAACTATTAAATATTAAATAGCTAGAAAGCACCTAATAAATACATACACTATACATTACTTATTTTCACAACACAGACTCAATGTTATAAATAATACAAAAGGGAAAAACAATTGTTAAACCTATAAATCTTTACATTTGCTTTTATATGATATAAGTAAGATAGAATGTAGTAAATTATTATTATTATAAATACAACAAATGAAACTAAACCATTTCATCTTAGATACATTACATCATAATTCTGGATGATCGAGCATCTGGACATTTACATTCCAACAGGTTTTGGTACCATTACCTCAACTTGTTTTTTCTCGTCTATGACTGCTACGTCTTGACATAGGACTGCTCCTAGTCCTACGTGCGATGCGTCGGTCATGAGGACAAAAGGTTTAGACATGTCTGGTATGTGTAAACAATTTGTGTCATCACACAGAATGCTTTTCACTTTATTAAAGGCCTCTTCCTGCTCGTCTCCCCATACAAACGGTACCTTGTCATGCATGAGGCTCGTCAAGGGCTTGGCAATCTCGGCATAATGTGGAATGAATTTTCGGAAGAAATTAGACAATCTATGAAACCTCTGGATGTCTTTTGAGCAGTTTAGGCTAGCGAATTTGGCGATCGCCGAGAGTTTGTTGGGGTTGGCTGTTAGCCCCTCGGGGTTATTCCAGTGTCCCAGAAATTTTAATTTGGTTCTACCGAATTTCGATTTTTTCTTGTTTATTATTAGATTGGCTCGATCGAGCTTTTCTAACACATCTTTTATATGTTGGACGTGTTCTTCCCAAGTTCTTGAGAAAATGATCACATCGTCCAGATATACTAGGACATGTTTAATCAGAGCGCTGCCCATTATACAATCCATCAAATGTTGAAAGGTGGTGGCGCCGTTACACAGGCCGAACGGCATGCGTTTGTATTGATACGGCCCTTTAGTCGTATAAAACGCCGTCTAGGGCCTATCTTCATCCGCCATGGCTATCTGGTGGTAGCCTTTCAACAAGTCGATAGACGTGAAGTATTTGGCAGGGCCGGTGCTATGCAATAGCATGTTAATATTTGGCATTTGGATTACTTCCGTCTCGGTGTTCGCATTTAGATTTCTATAGTCGATGCACATTCTATATGTACCATCGCTTTTTGCCACGATTACTGAAAAACTAACGTAGGGTCCTTTCGAGGGTTCGATTAAATCGTCGTCTTCCAGTTCCTTCGTTAATTTTTCCATTATCCCCTTCTTCTGAGGATTGTACATGCGGAACTGCTGTCTAAGAAATTTCGCATACGATTTAAGTTTGATCGTGTGTTCCGTGAGATTGGTACAACCCATTTTATCTTGGAATGCGTTTCGAGAGTTTTGAACAACTAATTTTAGTTCCTCTCGCTCCTCTGGGGTGCAATCAGACTTGGCCAATAAATTGTCTTCCCAATTGGAATCCGCAATAGCGGGTTTCTCTGCGTCTAGCGAATTTAACGATTTAAACATACACTGGGATCGTGGTAATACATATGGTTCCTCCCAACCGGGTAGTGAATCGATTTTGAACACCTGCTAAGCGGGATGGATGCTAATTCTCTCTCGTCGCATAAAATTGTGTCCTATTATCAAACCACAGACTCCCGCTTCCAATACAAGGAAGTTCATGAAGGTAAATCTCTGACTTAGGGCCCATTGTACACATAGTGTTATTTGGCCTACCGGCGTGTGATCTATGCCTACAACCATTACTTTTGTATTATGAGGTACTGGTTGTACGTATCCTTCCGGTGCTGTAGTATCAGAGAGTAAATTAGCTCTGATGAAACACTGGGAAGCCCCAGAGTCCATCAGGACGTTATAATGAATACTGACATCCTTGGGTGATCTTTCTGATTATCCAATGCCGACAATTTTTCTACCGGTCTGCGTTTTTTAACAATATTGAAGTGTCTAGGTCTGAAGAACCTTTTCATCCGGAGTACTCTTTCGAATATCGTAAGATTTCCTAATGAGTTAGTCATCTGTACTATATTCTGGTTGACACCTCCGCTAGAGCTAGAGGAGATCTTGACTATTGGAATTTCCGAGATTGAGTTCTCAACCTTTGGGGATTGATTTGAAGCGTCAATCCCCTGGTCTAGTGTTTTGTCGCGTTTGCGGCATTAGACGCTTGCTTTTGTGCCAGAATTTCTATTAGCTTGTTCACAATGCTCGTCTGCATGTCCGCAAAGCGTTTGTCTAGAATCTCTGTCGTGACCCAATTGGATTTGATCCTTTTGGGTTCACTCGCGGGTTTTCCCGTCGAATGCGAGCGTTTGCTCTGATCCGATTTGCGGGACTGAGCCCATTTCCTACAATCTTGTTTGAAATGTCCAGGTTCATTACAATGGAAACACTTTCCCGTTTGGAACTCGGTACCACTGGTTATTGTTGAGGATTTGGATCGCAAAAATAATCTGACACAGGTTAAAACTGAAGAAGCACTTTATTTGCGTGCCTCTGCAAAGAACATACATGAATCATCCACTCGATGATGAGATGAGATGCAAGTGCCACAGCCTGGTGGCATGAAAAGAAACTACATAAAAATAAGGAGGCTTAGAAGGGCCACCAGATATAACAAATAATAAAGAAACAATAATCTATGGGACCTTAAGAGGGCCACACAAGAAATCAAAGGAAATAATTTATACAGTTATAAGGGAATATAAGGGAATTACAAAAGGTTGTAAAACCGAACAGAGCCCCCATTCTCCGAAATACCAAGGATTAATCTAAATAAATTAGTAGGAAAACCCAAAAGGAATTATCAAAGCTCAATAAAGAAATGTTTACAGAGAAACTGCATACGAGCGGGTGAGAAAAACTTCATAAAAATGTCAGCAGGATTCAAGTCGGAAGATATTTTTTGTAGTATGAAAATCCCATCCGTTAACCACTCCCGAAGAAAATGAAAACAAACATCAATATGCTTGGTCCTACGGTTCTCGATTTCATTAGACGTAAAATAAATTATCGAAAGCAAATCAGAGAATACCGTAGGAGCCGGGAGCTGAACTAATCGGGAATGGTTAAGATCACCGTGCAGCCAAACAATTTCTTTTGCAGCATCTAAAAGGGCAATGAATTTGGACTCCATTGTACTAAGAGCGCAATAGCGCTGCTTGCTGCAACCCCATGAAATGGAAACCCCGTAAATAGATATTGTGTAACCTTCGAAGCTTCTTCTTGTATCTCGATCTGAGATCCAAGATGCATCAGAGTACCCCGCAAGTAAATCATCAGTGACCGCGGAAAGGCTTATTGAATAATTCCGCGTGTTTTTAATATACTGGAGCACTTGCAACAATAGGGTAACGTGCTTCCTTGTAAAGCATGTGTTATATTGGGAAAGCAATATCACCGGGAAAAGAATATCTGGCCGTGAACAGGACGCAAGAAATAACAGAGAACCCACGAGGAAACAATAAGGGAAATCCTGATCATTCAAAATATGTTCATTTTCTCTGGCGCAATTAACCATCGTGCCAACAGTTATAGGGACTTTACACAGAAATTTGGAGGAGATCCCATAGTCCTCTGCTTATTGGTCAATGTAATCGCGTTGATGAATCAAAACATCATCATTATTGCGATCAAACTGAACACCTAGTAATTTTGATACGGGACCCAGATCGGTAATTGTGAAAATCTCACGAAGGGCAGTTACCAAACGGTCTCTAAGACCTGATCCATTGGTGAATAACACCATGTCATCCACATAAACTAGGATGACCGCATCATGTGTATCAGATAAAAAAAACCCATTCGCTCCTAGAAGCTTGTGAAAATTAATTTTTACTAAAGCTTCGACTAGACGGAAATTCCATTGCCGTCCAGCCTGATGAAGACCGTAAAGGGCCTTACAAAGCCTCCACACCTTATTGGTGTTTTGCGGAGTTTTCCAGCCCTTGGGAACCCGCATATAGATGGCCTCGTCCAAGTTGCCATAGAGATAGGCACCCTTGACATCTAAATGAGTGTCTTGCCAACCTAATAAAACAACAAGAAGCACAAAGAACAAGCGAATGAGCACGTAATTGACAACAGGACTGAATACCTGCGAATAATCTACCCCATATTTCTGGCTAAAACCCTGGGCCACAAGCATAACTCGGAATCGTCTTACTATGCCAGCTGCGTCGCGTTTAATATAATAAACCTAGCGGTTGCCAACTACATTTACGTCGGGAGAAGGCTTCTCAACCTCTTCGAAAACACCCCATTCGCAAAAGAGCGCAAGCTCCTCCTCCATGGCTTTCTGCCAATGGACTTTATCCGGGCTGCTAATCGCTTCTTTGTAGGTACGGGGAACCTGTGCAAAATGCAAATGCGCAACCCGTGGCAAAGAAAAATGACATTCCTCAAAAACGTCCGGGGAGGAAGGGATAGAAGATGTCGAAGAATTGGGATCAGGGGGTGGTACCATCTGAACTGGAACATTCTCGGGCCGGAAATCAAATGAATCAGGAACATATTTTAATTGATTGTCAGAACAATATTTTTCCACATCCGAGTGGGACCTCAGTTTGGACCGATCAGGCGGGAAAAAATAAACATCCACCATGCCCTTGGTCTTTCCAGACTGACATTTTACCTTGGTCCGTGTCCAATTGCCCCCCACAGTCCGAGCAACGGGCTGCGAAGGAATGGACGCAGTAGGAACTTTAATGGGAACAATCGGAGGAGGAACGGAAGACGGAGCAGCGGGGGGTGGGCTACCAGTAGGGACAGCAGGAAGTGCGTCGCCTATAAAACCCTCCGTCAATGTCACGGGAACAGAAACCTCCTTCTCGGCGACATCGGTACCATCAAAGAAACGAAGGTTCCCCCAAAGACAGACCTCATCAAAATGCACATGTTTCAAATCAAACACTGCATTTCGTTTGGGGCACCAGACACGATAACCGCGTATGCGCAGGGCATAACCGACAAGTACCCCCGTCCAGGCACGAGTCTCAAATTTTGAACTGCGCGTCTGTTGCGGTATATGGACAAAACACCGAGAACCAATAGTTTTAAGGTGCTTGAGCGGCACCTTTCGCTCATACCAAAAACAATATGGTATTTGATTTTTTAAAGACTTATGCGGAAAGCGGTTCTTTAAATAAATAACGGAGACCGCAAACTCAGCCCACAGCTCTAGCGGAAGCAAAGTCATGGCCAATAGCAACGGATTCCTTCGAGCAAAGTACGATTTAACTGTTCCGCGACTCCGTTCTGCTCTGGTGTGTAGACATTCGTCTGTTGTGCTTTAATCCCTCTTTAAAGGAGAAATTTTTCAAAATTTTGAGAGCAGAATTCCATCCTGTTATCAGTTCTGACGGCTTTCACACAGCCGGCCCCCCATAATGTTTCCATACGGGCATGGAATCCTTTAAACATCTCGAAAACTTGACCTTTCGTTTGCATGAGAATGACAAAAGAGTATCGAGAAAAATCATCTACGATTGTTAGCAAACAACGAGCGCCACCCAAAGAAGTGGTCTGACTAGGACCCCAAACATCCATATGGACTAGATCCAATGGCTTCTTCGTGGAAATTCCACAATTGCCCTTAAAAGAGGCACGAGTAGACTTAGAACGGGCACACATGGCACAAGCCGGCAATGCAGAATGTCCCAATTGATCAATTCCGTATGCATCCGCAGATTCCGCCAGGAATTTCAAGCCATCTGCATTGAAATGTCCAAACCTGTGATGCCATAGCTCTAAGCCAGATAATTTCTCTACAGGGTTCGAAATAGGTAAGGAAAGGGCAGCAAGTTCCTTAGCAAAACTAACTTGCTTTTTAGGCTTATGCTGTGGCATTTGTAATACCGAAGCATAAGTTACCTGCTGGGGATCAGCTGAGGTGGCACCAGGCAACAAGAGTGCTGGCGCAGAAACTGCAGCAGGTGAGGGGATAATATCCGAGAGGGCATAAAGATCATCCTCTCGGAGCTGTGCATAAAGCAGAAATTGTTTGGCACGGTCCGCAGGATTCGAAATTGTCAACTTTCCGTTGCAAGCCGAAAACTGCAAACCTGCACGATCCACCTTGGACAGGCTTAACAGGTTTCGCCCAAAGGCGGGGGCAAACAATACATTTTTAAGCGCGACAGGAAAATTGGAACCATTATGACCAATACGCAATTCAACATCCCCGACACCAGTAACCTCTGATTTACCCTCCCCAAGCAAAATCGAAAAATTAGAAATGGGCCAAAAAAATAAAAATTTTTTGCGCGTAAAACAAACTTGATCCGATGATCCCGAGTCTACAAGCCACTCATCTGGCGAACCTCAAGAAACATTCGATTCAGCGCGCAAAAAGAAAGATAGTCCTGAAGCGTAACTCGTGGTGGATTTTGAAGAAGGAGTGGATTGAGCTGCACTACCGTGACAACCACGCCGATTGCGGGAATTCGAACGTTTTCCCCGATTTGAAGTTGATTGCGCGGAAACCAGAAACCAGAACCAGAAACCAGAACCAGCACCAGAAACCTTGGGTTTATTACATTTATTCGCATAGTGACCCATTTCACCGCAATTATAGCTTTTGACCTGGGAAAGAGACCGCGGACTTTTAGTTGAGGACCCGGGACCAGATGATTGAACCGACGTGGAAGATGAAGAAACTTCCTTCATTTTCAACCTATTATATTCGAAAATGAGGTGTTCCCCCACGTTTTTCATTGTAAACTGGTCATCAGGCCAGTGGTAAATAGTCTGAACTGTGGCCTCGTACAACTCTGGGAGGAACAATAAATATTGATAAGCCACGTCCTCGTCACTGAAGGTAACGTTTAAGTCGGCAAGATCAGCCCTGGCCTTTCTCACACGGCTTAAGAATACAGACTTATCCTCTCCGGGATTTAAGCGCATCTGCAAAAACTCATGCCTCATTCGCGCTTTACGTGTGCGTGTAGAAGGCTGAAAAGTAGCCTGAAGCGCTAGCCAAGCCTTATGCGCATTATCGCAAGCAAGGACTATGTCCTGGTATTGCAGCTCTACAAATAGGCCAAGCAACGCTTTGGCCCTCGAAGCCGGTCCTCAAACGGCTGAATTTGGTCATCTGTCCAATTAGGGTCCTTAATAGGCACCTTTTCTTCTATAAATTGCTGGACACCCTTTTCCAGCAATAAAAAACCCATATTGCACGACCAAGACTCGTAGTTATTTGCATTTAATTTATCAATTGCATAATGTACCGAAGATGGCGCTGAAGACAATGATTCAGCCAGTGTTACGTAATAAGCGCCACATGAATAAGAACCAAACGTAATTTGCGTTTATTCATCTTGCCGACATATGGAAAGATGAATAAGCGCCAAACATTAAAAACTCCTTAAAGATGTATGAATAAGCGCCACATTTTATTGTGTGGCGTTTATTCATCTTACCGACATCGAATAAGATGATTAAGCGCCAAAAACGTGAAATTTTATTGTTTGGCGCTTATTCATGTTACCAAAGATGAATAAGCGCCACATATTATTTTTATAATTGGCGCTTATTCATGATACCAAAGATGAATAAGCGCCACATATTATTTTTATAATTGGCGCTTATTCATTAAACCAAAAATGAATAAGCGCCACATAATATTTTTATAACTTACGTTTACGTAAACGTTACGTTTACATATGTGTTTACAGGACGCACAAAAATGGCACAAAAATGGCACGAAAAAAACTCGAAAGTACTTACAAGTGTTCTAGTTCTAAACAGCTCACTATTCACTCAGAAAAACCTGCAGAAAACCGTTTGTAACTGCCCAAACAGACCTCATAAAGACCTCATAAAGCGAACAATCACTGGCGAAGTAGAACCGGGCGGCCATTTTGCGTCAGAAGCATGTAATTGATCAGCAATGTTTAGTGACGAAAAAACGCATAAAACTCACAAAAGCGCTCGAAAATCTTCTGGATTCCATGGTTTTAACCATCCTCTGCTACCATGTTGAGGATTTGGACCGCAAAAATAATCTGACACAGGTTAAAACTGAAGAAGCACTTTATTTGCGTGCCTCTGCAAAGAACATACATGAATCATCCACTCGATGATGAGATGAGATGCAAGTGCCACAGCCTGGTGGCATGAAAAGAAACTACATAAAAATAAGGAGGCTTAGAAGGGCCACCAGATATAACAAATAATAAAGAAACAATAATCTATGGGACCTTAAGAGGGCCACACAATAAATCAAAGGGAATAATTTATACAGTTATAAAGAAATTTCGGGGAACAAAAGGTTGTAAAACCCAACAGTTATAAGGTTACTGATGGTGGCAAAGGCAATTTCCTCTTCCCCTTCCGAGGACGAGGTGTATTCCTCATCACCATCTACTTCCATCGCGCAAAGGTTCTTTACCCCGGTTATCATAGTTTTGAACCTTCTTTTGGGGTCCTTCTGCGCTTTAACGATGGGTTTAATCGTTGGGTCCGGTTTCTCTATACTCATATCAGCGTTGCGCTGTTTTCTAGTTTGGAACATCGATTGGTGTTTATCCATGTATTCATAGATCTGAGTGAACATTTTATCTTCATATTGCCCCACTTGGACTAACTTTTAGAAAGTCTGGGCGTTCATTCTTGACAGCGCCGTAATTGCCGTCGTATGTTTGTCCCATGTGAACGGAGGACCCAGCGAGTCACAAATTCGGAACATGAAATCAAAACCTGGCTTGTCGTCTGCTTGCTGGAAATTAGTAAGCCGAATGGCTCGAGCGATTGGAATCATGTCGAATTTGTCAACAAACGCTATTTTGAATTGTTCCCAGCTCCGCAAGCTGTGTTTGTTAAGCAGATACCACTGTTGGGCTCTGCCCACCAAATATCTGGGGACTCCGGTGTGGACCATCTCGTCCAAGGGGATTCCCTTGGCTATGGCCACAACCCGGCAAATTTCTACATATTTGTTCACTTCCTCTCGACAACCGTCGAAGGGAGGTATATCCATTCCGCGGAATAAATTTCTACTGTGGGACGGCGCAGATGTAGTCCGGCCCATCTCTGCGAAAGATTGAGTTGTAACTTTCCTCGCCATTCATTGTCTGGGACTGTTTGAATATGCAAGCTAGGTCCTCCAGAGTAAATCTAGGGGCTGATGAGCTAGGTTCTTCCGAACGCGGGGTCGACTGATTGCCTTGTTCGGACGACGTTGAATTACTAGTTTTAGTTATATCAACGAGTGTTGTTTTTCTCCCTTTCCTTTGTAGGAATGGGGAGTTGGTCATCCGAGGGTGTCGGGGTTACCCGAATACCCAGAGATTCTTCTTCCACTGTCCCAGGTCCCAAATTCTCAATTGAGTTGGTTCGAGATCCGATTTCAGGGTAAAGTCTACGATTGCACGGACTAGCCGGATTTATCCGTATATTCCGTTCCGCTGCAAGAGCCGCTGCCCTCGGAGTCTGGTTTGTGTAATCTATCCTGGTCCGGGTCTGACCGATCGGTCGCATGACAGGTTGTAGATTTAGTGTACGTATGCGATATCGAACGTCCGCGATAGTGGGGAACAAATTCGCATTCAAGCCGTATCGTAAACACAATTTTTCGCGGGTGATACTTTCTACTTTGTTTCCGTCTGGAGACATGAGTTCCGTATCGCCCGAATCGTCAGGATGATTACTACCCTCATTGAAAGATTCGAACAGATTTGCCATTTAGTTTTCTCAAATGAAAAAATAAACGGCACACAACAATTTATTACTAATATATTACTCGAGTTTTACTAACTACTACCGCACAGATTTTGGTCCAAGAATTCGTACACGTGGTCGGTTTTAAGGACAAAGAGGATCAATACGACTGGATTGCGTGGTACCATGTGGAAGAAGGTGTCGGTTTCTTCCTAATTTCAATTTTTCTCCCCCACATTCCAATCTTACCATTGGCGGGATGAAGGAAAGGATTAAGGAAATTCTCTGAATTAACTCATCCTAACTTGCATATCTAAGTAAAACTATTTTTTAGCCGAGTGGCTAATATAATTTTAAGAACAATTTTTGTCTTTCAACCTTCGATTGAACATTAAAATAAACTCGCTCTCCTTTTATGAACAACATCTTAATTTCAACTTTCTAGTGAAAATTAAAATAGATGCATTCCTACTTATTCTCTAAGCACTTTTGCACTCGCTATAAATCGCTTCTGCGATCCAAGATTTTAAATTACCAAATAAACCATTATTTTCGCATTCGATTGAATGCAAAATAAATTCCTACCAAAATAATAACACTTTATTATTTAAATCTTGGTAGAACCTCCACTTGTGACGATGACGTTCTGGGTTTAAGGTTATTCGGTAGTCACGATCACCATTTGGTAAATCTGTGCAAGCGCGTGCGAGAAATAAGGAGACAAGTGGTTCTCAATACATTACATTTATTATATCCCATGATAACCGTGATTACGGTTATTGGTTATGCAATCAAATAATCAATTATACATGATACTATGCCGACATTTGGCTACTTAAATGTTTACACGTTAAATTATACATAGGATTAGATTGGATACTTAACCAATTGCGTGTTTGGTTCTTCAGTGTATGCTACTTGGGGTGATCTGATGTTCGATGCGGGCTGCATCGTCACAACAACGTCAGGGTCCAACGTTTGTTTAATCATCGGTTAAACGTCTTCGAGTGGAAATAACATTGTGTTTTAGTTCTGTAACTCTGTGGAATAGTAGAAAGAGAATTTGACACGTACGGGGCTACTCGATCGAGTGCAACAGTCGGAATTCACCCAATACATGTTGGTATTGGGAATCCAGCCACTAAATGCGGCGAGACTGGGGAGAATATCACGCCGCACATTCTTCTTCATGCATCCGCATGGTATTACTGTGGAGCGTGATCGGGAATTACTATCACCACACAATATTAGTCACTTCGTGCGCACGCACCGTATTCAGATATATGTGACGGCTTCATCATTTGCACCGCGCCGTGAGGCACACGCCTGTTAACGTTCAGTGCATATGACGGCATCAATTAATAGGACCGGCAACGTACGTAACGACTTCTGACCACAGCAAATAGTCAGGCGTCTCCATCATTGGAAGAAAACTACACCTATTTGTTAGATAGATGCAACATATATCTCATATAGTTCAGTATTCAGTATTCAAGTCAGGAGTAGTTTTCCGGTTGGGAACCGTCTTATATACTGGGGCCAGTATACGGATTATCTCAATGTTCCAATCGGAACACTGGCTGTGGGAATCCTTCCAATCAGATGATACAGGAACTGGATACCCAGGACACTTTTGCCCCACAGGGATCTTAGGGGGAGCGGATACACAGGACACATTTGCTGTCCAGAGGTCCAAAGGATTAGGATACGCAGGCGCATATGTTAATCCCTTGCAGGTGCACTAATCTTGGGCACGATCTCCGCCTAATGACATAATACTACATTAACTAATGTAGATTATTATCTTTTCGAGAATAAATAAGAAATCTATAAATACATAGTCTATATTTATTCTTTATTGCAATATGTCGATGAAATGCAGAGAAGCACTCGCTTTCCTGCTCTTTTCCGCAATTCTCACGTCATTAAGCGCAATCGCGCCATCTAGTGTCAAATTTAATTTAAATACGGTTTTAAACCGTCACACATGTCGATGTCAAGAATCTTGCTGCTAAATGCGGCAAGATGGGGGATTCGGCCACGCTTAACGCTTTTCATCAACCAACACGGAAGTATTTGAGTTAAGCAGAGCAGGGACTTACAATCACCACACAATATCAGTCTTTATTGTGCGTCTTCACGGTATTTCCTATATATGTGGCGGCTTTACGGTATTTCCGATATACGTGGCGGCTTCACGGTATTTCTGATATACGTGGCGGCTTCACGGTATTTCCAATATACGTGGCGGCTTCACCATTCATACTGCGCCTTGGGGCACACACCCAATAACGTTCAGTATGTATGACGGCGTCAATCGATAGGATCGGCAAAGTACGTCACAGGTTCTGATCACAGCAATGGTCAGGCGTCTCTAACATCGGAGCAAAACTGTACCTATTTGTTAGATAGGTACAACATATATTTACATATAGTTCAAAGTTTAAGTCAAGCAATCAGAGTCAGGGAGGCTGTTTCCAGTTGGAAACCTCTTTATATACTGGAACCAGTATAAGGATTATCTCAGTGTTCCAATCCATTTTAAGATACTTTGCTCCTTCAACTCATCTCGGGCAAAAAGGACAATATCATCCACATACACAACTAAAAAACGTCTGTCAATAATGCGGCCGGACCCTGACGTTGTTGTGACGATGCAGCCAAGATAAATCTTGGATGCCCGATTGCAGTACACAGATGAACCAGAACCCCTGATTGAACTAAGTATCGATCTAATCACTGTAAAAGTTGCATAATACATTTAAATAGTCAAGTGTTGACATAGTCTTTTGTATAGTATTTTATTTGTTTGCCTAACCGATAACCGCAACCGCAGTTATTCCCGGTTATAATAAATGTAGTGTCTTGATAAACTAAACGTCTCATTTCTCGCACAACTCTTACACAAAGATTTACACTTAATGTTCGTGACTACCGAATTTACCTGTCGTGCGTCATTTAAAATATAAACAAGCCTAATACTACTGAACTCAAACCGTCATCGTCGCAACATGACCCCCAGATTCCACAAACTTCCCATACGAGAATACCCCTAATTATTCCCCTCCCATTTATTGGAGGAATTCCGAAAGGAATTGATCCCATTGAAGATTGAATAATCTCCAACTAATGGATTTGCTAGTATAAATAGCAAGTTTCTTCCAAAAATAGTTGCTTGCTTGTTTACCTTGGAATGATTACTTACATTAATTTGGTCCTTAAAATATCCACTTAGTGGCATGCTGCGGCATGTGACTGATAAGAGGATGCCTCTTATTGTGCTTAGGCGAACACACTTATTCAATGCCAACCGCACTGCCTGAACCTCTAATGCATAAGTCAAACCTAATGTTCAATGTGAAGGTTAAAGCGATCAAGATGGCCAAATAAATGGACCGGAAAGAAACGGGATTTCTTTCCTAAGTCATTGGTGCAAAAACCATGACAGGCCCCCACTCCACTGACGGTAAGTAGAAATAAATCTGAATAGATTTATCTAGGATTGCCCGCAATCAATTGAGAAGGGATTGAATGCAAAAAGCTCGTAACTTAGATCGGAATAGATCTCAGATAAAGTCCAAACTTGAACTATTGATAATTTGAAAAGGTTATACGAAATATCTGGTTACTCAATCTGAATAGATTGGATTCACTCGGTACAATCGAAATTCCATTACCATTCCGTAAAGGTATTGTGGCGATGCAGAAAGTCAACCAAATATCACCAAATCCAAAGATTCAAAGATGTCAGCTGGAAGTGCAAACCAAAGAACTACGTGGACCCGAAAAAGACCTAAAAACCAGACCGACTCAACAATTCAAATGCGATTTTTAATGCGATAGGGCCCCAACAAACCTGATGCGATCAAACCACGATGCGATAAATGATAAATTGTTATGTTTCGGTTGTTTATCTTTTATTGTAAACAGCTTCGAGCTCTAAAATTGTTAGTGTTACGTAGTAATGAAATTTGTCAGCATAATTTGATGTTTAATTGTTTCTTAAAAATATTGCCTGGGATAATTCACGCTTGAATTATTCTCCCTAAGACAATAAATTGTGCGTATGTTTTCAAATACTGTGTTATTTGTTTATCTCAATCAACCAGTGTGCAAACCCAATATCTCAAGTTTTGGTTATAAAATGTCTAGTTGAGGTTTTGGTCTTGTGAACTTAATTTCCTGCAGTAATATTTCCTCAGAAATATCTACCCCAGGTCAACATCATCACATCTTTGCATCATATATTTTGCCATTTGTTGGCATAGTAATTGTATAACTTACCCGATTTATTAGAGTAGCTCAATAACCACTATCAGGATTATCAATGGCTACAATAAACGTCACGCAATAGTAACCAATCGTCTGTTTACCTTTGTGACGATGTCAACCTGGAATGGGTATTTTAGCAGAAATAACGCCTCAGGTGGGTTGAGTTCACAAGACCAAAACCTCAACTGACCATTAAATAATTGTTAAGATATCGGGCTTGCGTAAATGTGACAGAGATAGATAAATAAAGACACCATACTTTATTAAAACATATACAAGTTTATTGTCTAAAAGGGGTGAATTCCACATGGATCACCCCTGGCAATAATATAGCAATTATACATTGGACTAGGTCTACAATGGGCGTTTTAATGTGGTCTAAAACTAACAATTAGAGCTCAAAGCTCTTTATAAACTAACACAAAGAAATAACAATATAAAGTAGTCTTTATATTTACTGTACTCGGATCGCTGTATTCCTCCTGGATTGTTGGTTTATCGCATCGCATTGGGTTACGTCGAATTCGTTCGTCCTACGCCATTGTATCAGTTCACGTGGTCCACGTACTGCAAGACTGGGGCAACTCCTGGAATCCTCGCAATTCGGAAAGTAAATGGCCGGCTTTCCTATATCGCCACAATACCTTTACCAATTGGTAAGGGAATTTCCTGTAAATGGTGAGTCTACTTTATTCCTTTTGGAATAAATAGACTCGATCAACTGATCAAATTTCATCTCCAATTTCAGCCGAAATTGGAAGTAAAATCAATTTTGTTTTAACACGCAACATCTAGTTTTTTTCTAATTGTTGGATTTCTTCAATCCAACCACACGCGTGTTCGTTCATGTTGGATTTCTTCAATCCAACTACACGTGTTTTCTGTATCCAATTCTTCCGAGTTGGATAATCGAGATATAAAAGTATTTGTATCTTTTACCTGTAAGAAATGGAGTGGAAGCCTATCGCAATTGGCGACTTGGGGAAAAGGAACCTGTCCATTGCCCCGACCACTTAACTGACT
>JAQFXT010001838.1:0-14933 GCA_034683725.1 Strigamia crassipes
AAAACATATTGCAAACCTAATAAAAAAGACAATTTATCTACCTAATTGGTTATCCTGTAGAGTTAAGATGCTTTTTTAGATGTTTTTAGATGTTTTTAGCCGGTTGAATCCACTGACGCACATAGAACAACAGACCAGAAGGTTACAGAAGCGCCGCCCTGTTGGGAGCAGTTGTCATTAGTCACTTTTCAGCGAGAGTTGACAGACCATTCTATTCCATTGACTCTGATCTAACCAGATTGCATCAATATTTAAGCTAATCTTGATACTGAGTCTCTCGCTATATCGAGTCATTATAATCTCGAACCCAAGCTTTGCAAAATGATAGGCTTTTTTTTCTAACAATTCCTAACAAGGGGGGAATTGCACCCCCTTGACACCCCCTCTACTTTCTTCCCAGGCAATTGCGATGAGGGCAAAATGGGATGAAATGCTGGATAATAAAATGACAAAAGATGTGGGGGAAGTTATGTTGTGGAGTACCATTTTATCTTGACATATGCCACTTACAGTCTGTTACAAACTTATAAGGACAGTCAATTTTTTTTAATAACTTTTTTTGATGCGAGTTAGGATATTTATTTTTTACATACATATAAATAAGGTTAAAACAATGTTTCCTACCAAATTTCAGAATTATTTAACAATTAGTTTTCAAGTTAAAATTATTTTTGTGAATCAATCACATTTTTAGCTGTTACATAATTATAAGGACAGTACTAAATGTTTGAAAATTGGTAGAATTAATATTTGGTAGAGCTACTTTGGGCTTGAATTAGATCAAATACTCTGTTTGGCATTGTTTGTACAAGTTTTTGAAGTTGGTCAACTTTGATTTCTTCCCAAACATCTATTATTGCCACTTTCAGATCATTTACGTGCAGAAATTGCCTGTTTTGATGATACACAATTCTTGTCATAATTCCCCATAGATTTTCTATAGGGTTCAGATCAGGACTCTTTGAAGGCCACCCTAAAACCTGGATTTTTTCATCACAGAACCATTTTTTTGAGGATCTAGACACATGAACTGGAGCATTGTCTGGTTGAAATGTCCATTTATCACCACCAACCAAGGGTCCAAAAGTAATTAAATTATGTTTAAAAAGTTCTTGATACTTTTTAGAATTCATTCTTCCTTCAATAACAACAATATCAGTTTTTCTATTGAATGCAAATGCGTCCCACACTATAACCCCCCAACACCCATTCGACGGCTCATTTTAACTCTTGATTCCTTGTGCAAATCATGCCAGTAATATCTACAACCATCTGGGTCATCTAGATTCCATTTCTTTTCATCAGAAAAAACAATTTGTTTCCACTCTTTTGTCCAGCTCATTACAGAATGGGCCCATTGCAACCGTGCTTGCTTGTGTGCAGAAGTCAAATTTGGTTTTCCTTTCATCTTGCAGTATTCCACTAGGTTATTGTTCTTCAAATTGTTGTATGAGACAAATTTTTTTAACTGAGCTGCTGCTTGCCTTTGTGACCAGATGGTCCCCTTGACCACCCAAGGACCGGTTCCACACTGACCACGGTCAACTCAAGTGTCCCCATGACCACCCAAGGACCGGCGCCACACTGATCATGGTCAACTCAAGTGTCCCCCAAGTTAGACTGTTGTAAAATAAACAGTGAATAAAGCATTCGTCTTAAAATCCTAACCACGCTTGCCTTGTTCAATTCCCTTACATTCCCTTACAGTCCCTTACAGCTTTGTTGATAAATCGTTGTTTGTTACCAATCTAAAAATTTGTTGTTTATTCCTTGTTGATAGCTTGGGTTTGCGACCACTGCGTTTATTTTGACCATAGTTCTTTTTTTTAGTCAACACATTGGCCACAGCAGTTTTAGAATTAGAACGTTGTAAAATTGTTCCAATTTCTCTGTAGGATTTTCCAGCACCAGGCAGTTCATAAATTTTTCGAATTTCAAGTTTAGTGAGTTCAAAATTGCGCTGCATGTTGTTTCACTAACTTACACAAAGGAACAGTTATTTTTAACCATTGATGACCTAATTTGGACATCATGGAATGTTCCATTATGACTTTAAATTATCCACAGACCAAAATGTGAGATTTAATGTAAAAAACTGCCCTGTCCTTATAATTATGTAACAGCTAAAAATGTGATTGATTCACAAAAAAATTTAAACTTGAGAACTAATTGTTAAATTATTCTAAAATTTGGTGAGAAACATTGTTTTAACTTTATTTAAATGTATGTAAAAAATAAATATCCTAACTCACGTCAAAAAAAGTTATTAAAAAAAATTGACTATCCTTATGATTTTGTAACAGACTGTATCATGAGTGGCTATTATCGTAGGCGTCATGGTTTTTTTGGTTAAGCACGAAGCAATCATGATAACTTTATGAAGAGTTCTCATTTCACTTCAATCAGGTATGTTTTAAAGAAAGAAAAAAAAAATTGTGTGTTTACATTTTAATACTTGATTTTTTTTTACTTGATAAGGTTTGCTTATTGTGTAGTGCCAAATACCGTATTTCATCTATTAAAAACCGCTCTCGAGTAGTAGCCGCAGCTAAAAATCGAGGCCACAAATAAACGAAAATAAACTTGGAAGAAACATTCTACGTTCATTTCACAGCTGTAACGTTTTTCTATGTATGTTTTGAATTTCAAAGCGAGCGTAGAATGAATGAAAAAACTGAAAAACAGCCACTGCTTCATATAGTAGCTGAGGCCAAGAGAGGCGATTTGTAATAAAAGCCGCAGCTTTTAATCGAAGAAATATGGTAAGTGTGTTTATTCATAATACAAATTAAATGTGCCTCAACAGACTATTGAATGTAACCAAATTATGATTGAGAATGGATCTATCACATTGCTCTCTGTTTTATTAGAATGAGCCATATTTCTATGTCTTCTAATAGATTTCTTTTTAAACCAGTAGAAATGTGTGCATTTCTATAAATATAACTATAATGGAAGTAAACGTTATTGCTGTTGGACTGGCACTCCGGAGAATTGTAGAACCACCTGCAACAAAACACAATGACATTTTATTGGTTAAAAAGAACTCTCCGTACAGCACTTAGCATGTTCTGAAGATATCTTTCAGACATGAAATGCATTGTGGATAAGAGAAAGTAGGAAGACTTACTTGTCCAGCCAATGTATTCATTATTTTTCTTATTTTCCTTTACTAGAAAATCATTTAAGGGTTTAAAATACTCCAACAAAGCTGCTGCATTCATTGTTTCATCTCCTGTTATTTTTTTCATTGCTTTAGGCCAAGGTTGAGATCGTCCCATTGACAACATTTCACTATTAAAGAAATACCAATGGTTGGTACAGTTTACTGCGTGTGCTATTTCATGGGATAAACTACCTATTGCAAAAGAAACCCACACAAAAACAGAAATCAGAATAACCAAAGTGACTGAAAGACCAACACGGATAAATACTAGGTCTATGCGATATTGCAATATATCTCAACGCGATATCAAATTTTAAATATCGCAACTGAATATCGCAAATGGATGTTGCTTGCGATATACCACAATTTGTGATAAATTGCGATATTGCTATATTGCGATATTGCAATATTGCGGTATTGGAATTGTTTATTTTTATTTTTAATACTCCTTTTTAATTATTTATGTTTAGTTCTTTCACTTTGTTTATAGCATGTTTTTGTTTGCAGATAATATTACGAAAATAGCAAAATATTTCAATGTATTGCAATTTTGCAGTACCACAGTATATTGCGATATTGTGATAAATTGCGATATATTGCAATATTGTAATACAGTATATTGCTTTTGCAATATATTGCTGCCAAGTGCATACGAATGCCATATCGCATTCATATTCACTTTGAAAAAATATCGGACAGGCCTAATAAATACAGTCACTGAGCCCACTGTTGCGGAAAGTTTACATAGTTTACATAGGGATTTTGGATCAAACAGAAGAGAAACTAGGAGAAATTAGAAAAAACTAGAAAAAAATAAGAGAAACTTTTAACAGACTTGTCAAACTTACTGTAATAATTTCCCAGCTTCTTTGCTTTTATATATATCACATTTGTGAAGGGGTTTCTGAGGATCTTTCGGATCATATTGCTTTGCTTCTAGACATAAACTTTTATGGAACTGGAACTGAATAATTGCAGCAACAAAGTACCTTGATAAAAAAAATTATGAAACTAAATGTTTATTCTTTAATTTAAAAGCAAAAGACCTCATGTATTCCACATCAGCAGGAATGTGAAATTTTGCTCCTGGGTCAAAGTTAGATTCTGTTCTTGTTACTGCTGGTTCAATTCCTTGGTAGGTTTTCCTGCAAGAAAAACAATTAAGTATATTACACAACTAAATTTATTTTTTATTTTTATAAAGTACCTTAATTCCCACCATTTGGCATTGTATTCACTTTCTTTAATTTCACCTCTGAATACTTTCCACCTCCATAGGTCAGCTACATATCCAAAAGGCAAAAATGCAATTTTCTGCAGAGCTATGCTCATTAGATAATTGATGTCACTCTCTAAGAAAAAAATGCAACTGAATTGTTAAACTGAAACTAAAAATAAATGTTCTTACACAGTACCTGGGTCATTAGATAAATTCTGTAGCAAACCTATTGCTTTTAAATGTGAGGGTGTGCTAACTGAAAGTGCCATTACATCTCCAACTGCTTCATGAAATCCTGGTTTTATTTTTAAATTATTGAAATAAAAAATTGTTTCAAAATAAATTTCAAATGGTACCTGCATTGGCACCAGCTCTAAAAATAAAAGGGAGATTTTTGTATTGCTGGAAGTATTGGATATGCCCCATCTCATGATGAATTGTAATTAAATCCTCCATATTTACTTGAGTACACATCTGTATTCTATTTAAAGTAAAAAGATAAAAAAAAAAATTAAAATTAAAATCTCTAGGTTATAGTTCATTGAATAAACAAAAGATAAAATTGAATTGGTTTTATAGTATTTATTTGAATTTTTACAACAATAAACAGCACAATGAGGCATTTTTGTAACTCCCATTGTATTGTCATCTGCAACAGGCGAGGTTTGTGACGTCATTACTCTCCATTGGCAGCAGACTTGGATGACGAATTACCGTGGGAGGGCGCTACCTTATTGTCTCTCTACCTTGGATGGCTGCCTGTTTATTTGCCTTGCCAACTGTAGTCAGGGGAAAAAATAGGAGCTCTGTTGTTTCTAGCGGTGTCAATACACCACAGATTAATAGCGGCAGTTTTAAATAAGAGCCGTGACTCTTATTCAAAGAAATACGGTGTATGTGTATAAAGTGTGTGATGGTTTGGACCGTAGCTCAACTCTGTATTTCGCCACCATACTGCGCAGCGCACAGTATAGTGACGATGGTACACAACAGGATAAACGAATAAATATATAATATAAAATACAAATATTCCATATTAATATTTCAGCATATAACCTTTAAATTTGCCCTAAATTGATGCAGATCAACTTAGGGGAAACAGTCACATGCACCAAACTCCAAGAATAGATGCTTGTCATAGCCTGAAGAAGATAAGTGGATACACTCACCCCTTTTTAAGGTCCAACTACAAGTAACCCTGTGCCTTGAGATTGGCTACACAAGTGCCTTGTGTATCCACATCCTGTGTCCTGGGTATCCACATCTTGTTGCACCTGAGTATCCAGATCCGGTCCCACCTGATTGGAGGGATTCCTAGAAGCAACTCTACCATTAGAGCATTTCTCCTGCCTGTTTTGGACTCAGTATAAATACTGTGTCAAACAGGAAGTAGTTGCTTTTGCCTTGATACTGAATTATTGCTTTTGCCCTGACTTAAAATTTGTTTATGTTGCAAATCAACACATGCAGCTTCCTCCCGATGATGGGAACGCCTGGTCATTTCCTGTGGCCAGAAGCCGCTACAGCGTCGCCAATCCCCTCGATTGATGCTATCGTGTGTGATTCAAATTCCCCGTAGATCTGCGATGAAGAGCGTCATATACGATAAAGCCGCCACATGTATCTTTAATTCCAGATAGATGTCTAAAGAAAAGAGATACTGTGTGGTGATGTAAAGATCCCTAGTTGCACTTAGCTTTAATATCACGTAGATCTGTGAAGAAGAAGGCTAAGTGCGACATAATCCCCAGTCTCTATGCATTGGCGGTGAGATTCCCAAAACACCGACATGTTCTAGACAAATAACACGTAGATCTGTGAAGAAGAGTTTAGAACGTGTCCAATTTCCATCCGAAATATACTTATATTGCAGAAACAACTAGTTGATATATTGTTGATAATATATCTACTAGTAACAAGGATACCAAGGTCAACCAATAATAAATGTAAATATATTAGAAATAATATATTTCATTTATATACAACATCAAGATCCATACATGAAAGCAGCTACTTGTGACAGTGCAGAGAAGTCAGCCGTACCCTTCGGATTATCTAAACAACAACACATGATGACCATGAATATCTAGATATAGATATTCTTAGTCACATGTCACAACAAACCATAGAACCACACCCCAGGAAGCCCCCAGGACCTCAAGGACGATGACCAGATGTCATGACAAGCGCTCAAGACCAACTAGCCCGAGGGTTTAGAAATCCCTATTCCCCCCTCTCTTTAATCTCTATATTGTCAGCCCCAGGAAAAACGAGGTCACTGGAAAATATTAGTTTAGCCATATTATATTGTATAGTTTAGTAAATACCAATTCATAGTAAATATTGGCCATTTGTCAGCCTAGTAAATGTATAAAGTTTTAATCAGAGGAGTCAGCATACTTGTATCACTACAAGTATGACTGCCCCCAATAAATGTTATGTATTAAGAAAACAGGTCTCAATGTTATTTATCTCCAACAACCATTAAGTCGACACCATCACAAGTGTGTACGCTTAAGCTTAGTATGTTGAGGAGCTATTAAGTATGTTGGGGGAGAGGGGGGGGGCCTCTGAGCATGTTAAGGGCTCTCTAGTCTCAGGACCTCAATAAATCTAGATTTGCCACTGAAAGCATTCGACATGACTTAGGGGCCCCCATAATTGTGGGACTTCACCCTATAGTTTTTTAAGCCTAATAGTGAATCCGGCCCTGCGCATAACAATTCTAAATTGTTTGGTTTTGTTTGTACAAACCTGTAGTCTTGCTTGTCACAAAATTCCCAGGCCTGTGCATGGCAAGTCACATTGCGGCCATCTTTGGGACGTTCAAGCATAGATTTTTCCCAAAAAGAATGAGGCAATGGTTGTAGGTTTAAAGATGTGTAGAAATCTTCTGCCAGCTTAAACATATGAACGACAGTGAATTCCTGGAAAATTGATAAAATTAAAATTTTGAGTCTAATCAGTGGTGGTGTTAGAGGTAGGCAAGCTAGTAAAGGTGAGTTCCTAGCACCTGAAAGTAAAGTAAGCAAAGGTAAGCTCAGATAAAGTAGTAGTGGCGCCACTATGGTGTCATGGAATAAAAAGTTTAAAACCTACAAAACAAAATCAAAAACAAAATCAAAAACGGAATCAAAAACGGAATCAAAACAGAATCAAAATTCGAAAACAGAATAAAATTTTAATTGTTTCTGGAGTTTTCCCATGCATGGGCCTCTAAAAAATGTGGGGCACCTAGGCCGGTCAGTGCCTATTGTGTTTATTTCCTAATGCAGCCCTGGCTAACCTGTACCTATAAAAAAATATTTCGATTTTGGGTGTTCTTGAAGCTTTTTCTCGGCTTTTGTTACTGAAAATTACAGCCGCCATGGAGATAATCCTCAGGTGCGGGGTCCATAGGCGGCTGCCTACTCTGCCTACTCTGCCTAGTTATTAATCCGGCCCTGCCCCCTAGTGATGCCACTGTAAAGTACTTGTAGTAGTAATGTAATGCCAGATTGTATTTTAGGAGAAATACTGCCATCTTGTGTCCGTATGTTTATTCACTATCCATATTTGTTTATCCATGCTATGCAGTTAAGTTCACGGACAAAATATTTATTGGGATCAACAGACAAACGGAAAATAGATCTTTATTACTTTCCCGGAAGTGTTGACAATAAAAAAAAAGCTTTTGTCACCAATTTTTCAAGGCCGAATACATATTTACTCAACTATACTGCACCTAATTGAATCAACACCATTCAAATTACCTTCAACTTCATTGCAGATGTGACATTTGCACTTGGCTTGTGTGGAAATGGTTTGACAATATCTTCAATATTTTGCCAGTTCTGAGCCCACATGTTGCCTGTATCCAAATAAATAATAAAAATAACATAAAAAAAACATTTTTAAATCGAAATTATTTTGTTTCACCGAACAAATGTGCAGGTATAGGTCCATCTAAACGTATTTTGTCTTTGTAAACAACACTTAATTTTCTCCGAACGTATGCATGAAGGTGATCATAAAACGGCTTCAATTCCTTCATTATATCTTCCACTTCTTTATCGAAATTCAAAGTCTCGTAGTCATAAAGCCAGACATCAGCCTTGTTTTTAAAACCTGAATAAAAGTTATTTATTAAAATTAAAAAATTAAAGGTCAAGTGCACTGAGTTGTGTTTTCAGCAATTTTCAAAAGAAACAACAAAAAAAATCTAAAATAGTTTACTCAAAAATTAAATTGTTGCATTTATGATATTGTAATTGTTGATCCGATTTTTATTGTTGACAGTGCAATGCATCATGGTCCCAGCTTTGCTGCCCTACGTCATCAGTTCTAATTTACTCCCCATTTCAAATTTTCCTTTGTTCTTTGACGTGTGTAAACCAAGATCCAGTTTAAGCCTGAAACTGGGTCAAGGGTCAGCTGAATTTGTGAACTGGTGACGTCATACTCCCATTATGCTTTGCATTTTAGGCAAAGGTTTTGTTATTTTAACATCATAAATATAACAATTCACTTTTTTATTAATGAGTTTAGGGTTATTATATTGTTTATTTTTAGAATTTGATGAAAATGTACTCAGTGCACTTGACCTTTAAATTTTTTTTTGTTATTTTTTACCGTTTAATTTAGCAGAAACGGTACCCCATTCAACATACTTGGGGTACAATCGTTTCATGGGTTGACCCACTATGTCGTGCCATTCCTTCCACACGTGCAACAAGTCATCGTAGTCACGTGACGCGGCCATAATATTAGTAATTTCTGTTCGTTCAACACGATTAATAAGTAGATCAAAGCAAATTTAAATGGAACACCGAATATCAGTACCAGGGTCCAAGTGCAGCCCACATTTCTTCTCTCTATTGCAAATGGTCGTCGAACTGTAAATAGTTTGCATTTCTGACGTGATGTTTGTGAACTGATTAAATAAAACATGCATAAATTAAATAAGTAAACATAAAAAAATAATTATATCTTATCTTAGTAACAAAAAACTGTGAGTCAATTAAAATGTTTGCTTTTCCTACATATCATATAACCTGAATAAAATCATTCCGGTCCAATGCTGCATCTCCAATAACGGAGTAACACTGAAACTGCCTTCTCAAAGCCTCGTTTTCAAATAATTTCCAATCGTATTTCTTAACCTGAGACCACACGTGTTTAACTAAATCAGCTTCTTTGGTTTCTACTTCTATCTAAAAAATTAAAAGAATATATTTTTAATTTTTTAATTTTTTAATTTTTTTTTTAAAGTTTACCATGTTTTTTCGTGTGTTTTCATTGATGTTGGTTTCGTAGTCCCATTCTGCGAGTCGCGCTTGCCGGCACATGCTTGACATTTGTGCTTCGACATCTTGGAGGAATTCTTGTGCTTCGTCCTCGGTGTTACCAATTACGAGCGATGAAGGCAAAAGGCAGAAAAGTAAAGGTAGAATTAGAAGTGCACTTGTGCTGGCTGCCATTTCTGTTGGAAGGAAAACTCATCCATAAAGGTTTGATAGAAAAATGTTATTGTAGGATGATATTTTAAACTTCCTTACTTGTTTGCTGGTAAAGTTGCAGGATGTGTGTCGTTTTTTTTTCATAGTAAGGAAATTGCGCATGCTCAGTATATATATTTTTTTAATAGCAGGAATCAGATTATGATCTAGTCTTTGTCAAGCTATTTAAATGGTAAATGGATGATGGATTCTACAGTGCAAACAAGTGGTTTATTTTTATTTAAATATTTATTTATGGAATTTGTAATAATTTTATAGAAAAATTTATTTTTTTAATAAAATTTTAAAAAATATAATGCTGGAAACTTTTTAATGTTGTAAAAATATTATATTGTCATTTAATCTTATTTATATGAATGTGAAACTTTTATAGATGTTTTATTTCAATTTTGTATTGTTCTGTATAGAGCTCCGTAGAAATCGCTCCTATCGATTTCCGTAGTATTTTTTCGATTATCTTTTTCTGGTTACGCGAGCATCGTTCGTTAGAAATGGCGGACACGAACAAAAAGATTGATTTGGGTTTGTTGGAAGAAGACGACGAGTTTGAGGAATTTCCAGCTGAAGGTTTGTAAAAAGATTAATAAATAATTTATGAACTGGTGATAAAATGTTTTATTTTGGTATTGTTTTAAGATTGGACTGGAAAAGCCGAGGACGACGAAGATGTCAACGTCTGGGAAGACAACTGGGACGATGACAATGTAGAAGATGATTTTAGTAAACAATTGAGGTAATCCGTGTGTTATTTGATCAGAATTTGTGTTTAACATCGTTTCGATTTGTCTCGTAGGGCCGAGTTGGAGAAGCAGGGTTATAAACTTCAAAATTGAAGCGCCATGACTCGGCAAAATAGAGAAGTTGTTGCGAAATTGAAAAGCGGTTTTTTTCCGAAGATTTTTGATGTTTTTTGTTTTCTTTTTCTTTTATAAAGACTTGCAAATATGCTGAGTGATAATTTGTTCATTAAAGTATTAATTTAAATTCGTATATACATTAATTTTTTACAAAAAAGTGTCAAAACATGTTAAAATGCTTCAAACTGTGTCGAAATGTTTGATTCGGTGACCGAAATCAAGCTAAACACGAGTTTTCAATCATTAATTATAAAAATCGACATGAAATCGATTAAAATGCAGAAAAGTTGCACAGAAACACGAGGTTTTGTAAGGTGGCGCCTCATCCGGGTATTTATAGAAACTTTTGCGACCAAAATGGCGGTCGCTAATCGGACTAGGTTCTTCATAAACTCATGCTTTTCTATTCGGAGTTATAAAGTTTTGAAACAACGAAACATCGTTTTTGCTGTTTGCAATAACGTAGTTTTATTTAAAATGCATAATTCGTCAATCGCGAGTAAAATAACTCCGAAAATTGGTAATGGTTGCTTCAAAACTCTTCTCGATGCTGGTATTTATTTATTTATCTATTTATAGAATCGGTCAGGTTCGATTCGTTGATGAAACTTCGGAGGGATGAAGCTCGTCGAACTGTAGTTGTTGAAGTGAAGTCAAATGAAGTTGCAAAATCACTTTTGGCGAAAGAATCCGAGAATGTCACAAGAGCGTATTTTTACGAAAACAAATCAACCAACACGGTTAACGGAAAAATTAAAATTTAATTTTTAATTTATTTATGTTATTTATTTATTTATTTATTTATTTATTTATTTATTTATTTATTTATTTAGATGTTTCTGTTGATGGAATTCAAATCACAAAATCGTCTGGTTTCGTTCATGAGTGGCGCAAATTATTGTAATGGGAAAGATTCTCTGCCTGTGTTTTCACATTTTTTGAAGTTTAGTAATTCGAGTAAATCGAATACGATTGCGGGGACAATATCAGTGCCGTTGATAGAGTATAGTCAACGAGCGAACGACGTGTACTTCAAAACAGTATTGGAATCTAAAGATGTAAACAATTAAACTCAAAATAACACAAAAATATCATAAAATTCATTTGTTTTTGCTTAAAATTTGCCAGTAATTTAATGATTTATGTTTTTTTACTCAAAATTCGGCATTAATTTGGTTAATGCCATTTTTTTAAATTTGGCATTAATTTGATTATTTTTAACTTTTTTACACAAAATTCAGCATTGATATGATTAATTTCACTTTTTTCTCTCAAAATTCGTCATTAATTTGATTAATTTTACTCAAAATTCGGCATTAATTTGACTGATTTTACCTTTTTTAATTTTTAAAATTTATTAATTTTATTTTGTTTCACTCAAGATTCAGCCTTAATTTGATTAATTTCACTTTTTTCACTCAAAATTCGGCCTTAATTTGATTAATTTCACTTTTTTCACTCAAAATTCGTCCATAATTCGATTAATTTACTTAGCATTAATTTGACATATAATTTTTTTTGCTCAATATTTAGCATCAAGTTGACCAATTTCATGATTATTTTTTTAAATTTCACATATTTCACCCAAAAATTTGGAATTATTTCAGCCAAATTTAAGATTTCCATTCAAAATTCATCATTAATTTGAACAATTTAGCCAAATTCCACCTTTTTCCTACACAAAATTCATCAACTTTCTCTTTTTTTTTTCAGGTTTCAGAACAAATGCAAAATCTATACGAAGAAACCAAACTATGCGACATTCAGTCCCGATTTCGATTCCTAATCTGCAAACAAGTAGAAGACAGCTTCCTCAGTCTCCTTCCCTTGAACCAAGTGAAACCCTTTGGATCGTCAGTAAACGGTTTCGGCAACATCAACTCCGACGCCGACATGGTGCTCTTAACCAACCCAAACAAAAACAAACAAAGTGAACTGACATTCCAAGAGAACACATCCTTCAACGCCGACCGCGACCTAGTGAAAAAATTCGTCGAAATCTTCGGCGACGTTTTCACCTTTTTCGTTCCCGGTTGTTCGGACGTAACGAAAATTCCACGCGCCCGAGTCCCGATCATTAAATTCCACCATCGATTCACGGGCCTCGAATGCGATCTAGCGGCGGCTAACGAGTAAATAAAACAGAAGAAACGTTAGAAATTAAATGTTAACAACAATTTTTATTATTATTTTTATTTTAGTTCGGCGTTAGTGATGTCGGAAATTCTCTATTTGCTCGGGGAATACGACAAACGTGTACGACCGCTCGTTTTCACCATTTTTAGATGGGCGAAAGCGGTCGGAGTGACGAATTCAATCGCTGGTTCGTGGTTCACGAACTTCCAGTTGACTTTAATGGTCATTTTCTACTTGCAACAAATGAAGAAACCGATTTTACCGAGTTTAAACGAACTACGAATTGGTAAAAACGTATAAAAATTCAAATAACAAAAATTTTAAATCGAAATTATTTTTTTTTTTCAAGATGGCGGAGGTGGTAATTTGTTTGTTGAAGACGTCAAGAGTTTCCCATCGTTGGAGAACGATCAAAATTTGTGTTAGTTACGTTAAATAAATTATTTTTGTATTTATTTATTTATTTTGTTTGTTTTAGGTGAACTTTTGAAAGGTTTTTTCTATTTCTACGAATCGTTCACGTTTAAGGAGCATGGTTTATCGATTAACAAGGGATCGCCTGTGTTTAATTCTATTAATGCGGCGGTGTACATTGAGAATCCATTGGAAGTGGAACATAACGTGAGCAAGAACGTGTCTTATACTGAACGGAAAAAATTCGTTCAACTCGTAGCTTCCGCTTTATACCACTTGGAGCGCGGTGAAGTGCCAACCGTTAAGCACAATTGGGGAATTTTGAAGCTGTTTCATGACTCCTCGAAGGAAAAACCTAATTATAACTGTATGCCGTTGTTTGGAGCGGAAAAGAAACCGGATGACGTCATAAAAGCTGAATATGAAACGAAAACGAGCACGAGTGGAAAGTTCACTTGGACCGAAACCGTTAAGAAGAAAAATCCAAGAAATGAGCCGATTATTCATTCGAATAAAAAGAATAAAATAGCAAAAGACAATAGGTATAAGTTTGGAAAACTATGATCGTTTTGAAATAAAATAAAGAGAAAAAATTTTGTTTTTATTTTGTAATTCGAATTCCAATAGCCAATTCTAGCGCCAGGACGGTACCGTTTATCGGCCTGTTGCGGTTTTTGGCCATTTTGGAGTGAATCGCGTGTATCACGTGTTTAATAAATGAATTTCAAGAGTTTATTGATTGAGTTTTTATTTTCATTCAAACAATCTTTGTAAAAACAAATATAAATGAAAATAAATGAATAAATTTAGACGCGGTGTCTCTCTGCGGGCAGACCAGGTTAGTGCTCGCATCGTGCAGTGAGCGACCGGTGTCGTGTCTGCAACATGAATGTAGGTGTGTTACGTTTACAATTGTGTACAACATAACACTTGGATATTAAAATGAAATTAGTAAACCATAGGATACTTGCTGTGAGTATGCACCGTGTTTGTTTAGCATTTTTTTAATGTAAATTAAAATTGATTGATATTTCTGCTCGTTGCAGTTCGCATTGTGTTTGCTTTGTCTCGCACAATCGAAACGAAGTGGACGTGACTTGATCGAACATATCGACGATTTAAAGGATTTCAAGAAACTCTTGCGGACTAAAACCAACGTTCTCGTCCTGTTCGTCAAATCGGAAAGAGAAAGCGTTGCAGCTTTGAAGTTATTCTCAGATGTTGCGGAGGCGGTGCACGGGCAAGGAACACTCGCGTATATTAATTGTGACAGGTGGAATTAAAATTTGCATAAAAAAGTTGTAAATTGTCGGAATTAAATGGAATTTTGTTGATTTTTTTTAGTGATGCGAAGAAACTGTGCAAGAAACTGAAAGCTAATCCGAATCCGATGGTTTTGAAGCACTTCAAGTGAGAATTTTGAGAAACAGAAAAATGTTAATTTTTTAATTATTTATTTTTAATTTTTTCTAGAGATGGGGAATTTAATAAAGATTATGACCGAAGACACACTGTTCATGTATTATTTTCAATTTTTATTAATTTCTTTCAATTTTTTTGGAATTTTTTCAATTTTTTTGGAATTTTTTCAATTTTTTTGGAATTTTTTCAATTTTTTTGGAATTTTTTCAATTTTTTTGGAA
>JAQFXT010001839.1:0-14929 GCA_034683725.1 Strigamia crassipes
TGTAATGAAATGTAGCTTTTAAATTGTAATGAAATGTAGCTTTTAAATTGTAATGAAATGTAGCTTTTAAATTGTAATGAAATGTAGCTTTTAAATTGTAACTGTTTACACTTTACAGATATGTATATTTGAAAGCCAGAGACTACTTTGAAATAATTTAAACTTGAATAGTGGCAACATTATTGAGCTTAGGCTTGATCGTACGGAATCTGTCAAGTAAAGCACAGAACTTGTTTCCTGGAATCCTTTGATTCGCGGCAAGTAGTTGTTTCATTGCATTTAAAGTCTGAAATTTAGAAAACAAAGAATGATCAACTTGAATTTGTGCAATTTGCATTGGCTATTAAAGTGCATTTAAGAATTCAGACCACAGTTGGCAGATCGAAAGTAAGAAATACCACCCCCATCAAGAAGCGCTTGGATTATTTAAAAACGTTGAAAATGTCTATTTACATGCATTGTACAGTTGACCCTTGTTATAACGAATCGCGATATAACGAATTTTTTGTTATAACGAATTTTTTTTAGATGACTTTGTTGGTTTCCCATAGAACACCATGTTAAAAAATTTTGATATAACGAATTTTGATATTACGAATTATTCGTTATAAAGAACATGGTTTTAAGAACTCTCTAATACCCACAAGCCCTTTTTATAACGAATTTTGAAAATTAATTACACGACTCGCTCGTTTACATGCTGTGCCAGAAAATTTCATTTTTTAAATTGATGAAAATGAACATTTTATTTTAAAAAATACTCTAAAAAAGTTAAATTCAAACAAAAATCACCATGTGTGTAAATAAATAATGTTTTTTATGATAAACATGAATTTGTTTTCAGATACAGAACTGAAAAAAAAATTAGTTTTTGCTGTAATTTCTTATAACGAAATTTCGTTATAACAAACAGATTTTCGGGTTCCTTGCGATTCGTTATAACGAGGTTCGACTGTAGGTGGGTGCCAGATGCAGGGCCGGCCTTAGTAAATCTGGGACCCTATTTCGACCATTTTGACGGAGACCCCTGGACTTAAGATTATTTCAAATTAAGTATCAGGCACTCAGTGACGTTTAAGCAAACTAGGACCCCGTGATAAATTTTGATGTAAATGCATATTTTCAATGTTTCACATGCCATGAATGTCATTAAAATCATTGTTTTTGCAAAATTCATTATGGGCCTTAAAAAACAGCTGACTAAAGAAATAAAGGCTAAAATTGTAGCTCTGCATAAACCGAGGTTAAACCAGACTGAAATTTCTACAAGAACTGATTGTTCTTAAGCCAGTGTGTGTAATACATTTAAAAAGTCTAAAGGAACTGGGAATGCTGATGTCCAGATGAGATCAGGAAGACCTAAACTATGTGACAAGAGAAATCTGAGAGCTTGTTTACTCGAGATATGGCAAAAAAGTTTCCAAATGTTGTTTAAAAAAATGTTTTCAAATCAACAACTTGGAATTATTTAAGGCAACCATGATTAACCAAAAGGGGCCCAGGCCAGATGGTGCATGGTAGTACTTACATTATCAATTACGTCATCAACAGTTTTTGATTCGTCATATGGTATTGGGGCACCCACGATTGTACTGTGAATAATGAATAAGTTTATGAAGTGTGTAAATTTTTATTAATGAAAGAACGATCATAGTTACGTCAGTTTAACTGGTAGTCCACCACAGCCAAAAGCAACGCCTTTTGGTGCGAATTTGCTTTGCATGAATTCTAAAAATAAGAAAATAGTTTTACTTTGATTGTTGTATTAGATATTGTATGTGGTGCAACTTACTTTGGATGATGTATGGTGTCCAAAATGCTTCATTCAAGTTGAGGATACACATTGGCACTATAGTCTGAATTACAAGTAAAGTTGTTAGTTAGACAACACTTGAACATGCCAATTTGGTTGCAGATGCTTACCGCTTTTGCATCTATGGCCACATTTGCAAATCCTTTACGGTTACCCCAATTAATAGTATAATTTGAATCTGAATATTTTACGTCTAGACTTCCACCAGGCGATATGGCTAAGTCATTGCCATCTTGAAGAATTTTCACACACTCCTCTCTTGACCAGCCACCGAAATTAAACAATGCGAGAAAGTTTTTTAGAGCTACAAATAATTAGTACATTCTTATACTATTCAAGTACAGTACTCTGTTTCTGAAAACTTGTTACAAACTTCCATTGGGTAGTGACCTGTTTACAGCCATTACATAATAGTTACAAATGAACAATAGTAAAGTCAAAATGCATTTATCGGCTACAATAAAACGCTGATTGAAAATCTAAACTTTGTGAAGGTGTCGATTTGGTGATGTTTTATGACTAAAGTATCAGTGATCAACTGACTTGGAAATGGCTTGTGAACTTGTGGTTGTGAGAGATGTAGATAACATTGCAACTTGGTTCTCAATACACTACATTTATTAGATCAGTCAGAATTGTAGTTATACAATTCTGGGGTTCTGTCTGAGAGGTACGGCTGGCTTTGTTGCACCGTAACAAATAGTTAGTTACATGATTGTGGAATAACTAGTTTAAGTTATTCTAAATACATGTGTTGTTGGTGATAAAGAGAAATACGCTGGTTTCAGTGTATTTGCTTTTATTTCTATTGTGAGTGAATATATTATGACTAACGACACTGCTGATCTTATTGCTTTCTTTTGGTTAGTTGATTAAATGGTTGAAAATAACTAAGTCTAGTTATTCAGAACACATACTGTATTAGCTGGTTGGATAATTACTTAAGTAGAATGTTTTTTTTTTTATTTTTATTTTTTTTTTAATCATCTATTTTTGCATAACTGTAGTTAATTTATCAATCATTTTCTAATTTGACATGTAAAGTTATCGCCGAATAAAGTTTAATTTAAACCTCCAAAACGTTTTCAACCTTCCGGTCTTCCTCAGTGGATGGTTTCTGAAGATCTTATTCCAAAGTAGACCTTAATATACACACTCCTTTCTAATACGTCTACCAATCGTTATTCTGGCAAAATACGTAAGCGTATCATCTCCTATAACGATTGTGTAACGTGTACAGAAAAGATTAGTTGGTATGGAAGATACTTTGATGACATCAACATCATAGGCACTAAAGAAGCGTTTAATGAGTTTGAGACTACTTGGAATAAAGAAGGACCATTAAAAATTAAGTTAGAACGTCAGGGTGATAACATCAAATGGGTAAAAAGAAGATAGCAACTAAATGGCTATCCAACCAGTATGGAAGTGGCAGAGTGATTCAGTGGAAATCAGCACACTCATGGCACGTGAAAAAAGGAGTGCTATGGGGTGGCATGGACAGGATTAGGAAGGCTAATAGCAGGGTGGACTGTTTAGATGAGGGAATTCAGGAATGGATATCTCAATTCCATAACAGCGGATATCCGGAACATTTAATAACACACTGGTGTAATGAGTGGGGATTTAGGAAAAAAAGAATCCAATCAACAAACCAAAACTTCCAGTCTATTATTTGGGCACCATACCAAATACTTCCATTACAAAGTTAATAGGAAGAGCATTCGAACACAAAAGGGTAATAGCAGGCCATAATAGGGGTTCCATACTCAACAGGACAAAACTTTCAACATCCAAAGTTCTAGTGGAGAGGGTGTGAGTATATGCAATCCATGTTCGAATTGCTGTAAAACTTACATAGGTCAAACAGGTAGAACTTTGCAGAAACGTTTAAAGGAACATGGAAAAATGATTTCAGATAAAAACAACAAAAGCGCGTTGGTCAGGCATATGAGAGAAACTAATGGATCTCAAAGTTTTGACTTATCAAAAGCAATTATGATTGAATATGAGCCAGACAAACATTTACGTGAGAGTAGGGAAAGCCTACATATCAATAGAATGATTTGCGAAGGCCAATATTTAAATGGAAACAGTGGTGGCAAAGATACAGAGTGATGCTACACCACTTTGTATCCAGATCAAACCTTGGAGTTTAAAAACAAAGTCCAAAAAATCGAAGAGATTGAGAAATTAGGGGTAATATCACCAAAAATCTCGAATACTGCATCTAATAACGTAGCAGACGACGTGGACAGAACCAAAAGCATAGCAGACGACGTGGACAGAACCAAAAGCATAGCAGACGACAGCTTGGCAGAAAAGCAAAACATAGTAGTAGCAGACGACGCTAAGTTGGCGAAAACACAAATAGCAGATGACGCCACTACAGAACAAGCAACTATCACGGTGAGAAGGAGTAAAAGAAACAAAAACGTCTAGGAAAAATGTGTTTCGAAATTGGAAGTGTTCGGTACACATTACACAATCGTTATAGGAAATGATACGCTTAGGTATTTTGCCAGAATAACGATTGGTAGACGCATTAGAAAGGAGTATGTATATTAAGATCTACTTTGGAATAAGGTCTTCAGAAACCATCCACTGAGGAAGACCGGAAGGTTGAAAACGTTTTGGAGGTTTAAATTAAACTTTATTCGGCGATAACTGGTGAGGCCATCACACATATTGTAAATACCGTGCAGATGCACAATGAAGAATAATATTATGTGGTGATAGTAAGTCCTCTGGTACATTTAAACGCAAATCCCATCTGAGCCAGATGAAGAAGAGCGTTGAGTGAGGCCGACTCTCGTCTTTCGCATTAGCCGTAAGATTCCCGACACTGACATGTACTCGGAAAATACCTTCTAGCTCATTCTTCATTTTTTGTGTAACTTTCACTCAAAGATTTACACTGATTTTGTGACTGCCAGAATATCTGACATTTGACACCTGCGCAGAGCTAGTAGTTCTGAACCCAGAACGACATCGTCACACCCTTTCATAACACAATGTTTTTTTGGCAGTAGACGCACGCACAAAGTGGCCAGAAGCGTGAGCAATGTCGTCCACCATCTCGAAGACAACAATTGATGTCCTAAAATCGTGGTTTAGACGTCACAGCTTACCCATTTACGTCCATACGGATAACGGGCCGCAATTTACTTTGCAGGAGATCACAGATTCTATGTCACGCAACAGTCGCCATTGTATTATCCGGCCACAAACGGAGCTGCTGAAGGCTTTGTAAAACCTTCAAGAACCAGAAACCCAAGATGTCCATCTCAGAAGCTGTCGACAGTTTCCTACGCGCATATAGAACGTCGCCGCGCGCGACAACACACATTACACCAGCTGATGCCTTCCTGCAGCGCATGATGCGCATATGCCTGCATTTGTTGAACCCCCGTCTCATCAACAACCGAATGTTCGTGTCTTTTACTTCCAATAATGTATTTGTAAAATCTAAGTAAATACACACTAAAAATTTTTGCCCCTTAGAACTCCAGCATAACAATTAAGTTGGCTTTACTACATTTGTAAAGAGCGCTTCAACTAACAGCTTCAGCTAACAGCTTTAAGCTATCACCAGCAGAGGCACTGACAACCAGTTATCGAGATGCAAAATTTTCGTGAAAAAGTAGTTCGAATGGGACAGTTTTAAACTTAAACGCAAAATTTTTGTATAAATGTCATACATTTTTGTTAAAATATCGTTCAAATTCGTATCACTTGTGACATACTATGCTAGCGCTCTTTATACATTTAGTAGCGAACTTCTAAAAAAACTTAAAAAGCGTTATCACTAATGGACCTGAAAATTGTCTCTAAGTCTGTAATCTGTTACACCAAAACGGCATATTTTACCCTGATACTACCAAGGGTTAAAAGAGATAAACCCGTTTAAATGACTTTATAAATGTGCCTAGTGATTATTTAAAAAAAGTAAAAAGATTTGTTTACTTGGGTGCTTAACGTGATGTCTGTCTGCTACAACATATGGAGGATGTTGGCGATATTTTGCTAAGATTGCATGTATACTGCCAACGGTAGCAGGAACTACTCCATGTAGAGCAATAAAAATCACTGGTTGATCTGGAGGGACTGCTTCGAGTCCAATCATTTCATGTCCTAAATTAACATGAGAAAACATGGTTTTAAGTTTTTACTAAAAAATAAAACCAAGTTTTATTTTTATTAGTTTATTAAGAACAATAAATCAAACCAACAATTGCACAGCTGGTGACTGTAAGTTATACATCATCGTACAGTTGCCAGCTGTGCTGGAGGTAAAATCAGTGTATTCAGTATTATAAATTAATTGACCTTGAACTAAACAAAGGAAAAATATTTAAATTTGAACTTTGAGAATAAAGCAGTAGTTCGGGATGGGAGAAGTGTCACAAAATATAACAGCACAATGCTTCTGCAATGCACCAACTGAACTACATTTTTAGGAAAAAATAAAGACAGTTTTAAGAAAAAAAAGTCCCCTAAAATAAATTTCTTTTAACCGTCCATGGGATAAGGCTATACGGATTTAGGGACAGCCACTTTCAGGAACAGAAAAAGTTTTTATTATTTATTTATATTTTACTAAAAATTTGTGACTTTGTTTGGTTGATAATAATCTTGATTTCTGTTGTGACGATTTCGTTTCGTCAAAGAACTTAAAAACCACCACTAGAGCGATCCATATGAATAAATAGTGCAAAGTTCAAAGTTTCAAATGGAACTTTGTGACGGTTTAAAATCGTAGTTGTACATTAATTTAACACTAAAAGGCGCGTTTGCGACTTCTAGCATTTAAACAACGCTAAAAAGGAAAAGAAAGCGACTGCTTTTCTTTCACTTACGGATTCTTTCGGAAGAAGAATAAAATATAAACTTCATGCTCACATGAGTTTATCATTTACGCGTAAAACGTAACTATCTGTATCGGTTGATAGAGAATTATGTCACTAGACGGAGGTTTTTGGCACACCTGTTATGGATTAGCCACCCTTCTTGGAAGTTGGATTAGTAAGACATGGATATGTTTTGCGTATCCTAATTCGGTGGCCCCTTGGGTAGTAAAAGTGTCTTGGGTATCCAGTTCCTATATCACCTGATTGGAAGGATTCCCAGAGCCATGTTCCGATTGGAACATGAGATAATCCTTAATACTGTCTCCGGTATATAAGCAAGTTTCCAACTGGAAGAGCTGCCCCCCCCCCCCGATTGCTTACCAAACCATATTTTAGATACCCAGGTCCACCATGCCCAAATGGCCTGACGCGCTGCATCTTCGTCAATTCCTGCTTTTCCATGCCTCAATCTGTATTTTAGGCAATGTATTTTAAATATTACTAGAGCAACACCATAATTGATCGCCAAAAATAATACTGGTCCAATTGTTGGAAGCTGAAACAAGAAAGCTATTAAGGTGTGATGGTTTATACAGTTGAAAAAACTTACACCACATGTGATAAATAAGATTACGCACACTGCGGTTGTGGCGTATTGTTCAGCTGTCTTTGATGTGATGGCATATAAAAATTTCACCACTGGATCATTATTTTCATCGGTAGAATTAAAAGAAGAATTTGTGAACAACATCGTAAAGAGAAGTTTATGGTAAAGTGATGAGGAAAATCAAAGTGAATCTGTGGTTATACTGAAATTTTTGGCATTTATAATTCAACTAATTTGATTTGCAGATAGTATAATCTACAAATCACATAAGTTGAATCATAAATGCCAAAAGTTTAAAATACGTTCACATGCAGCTTGAGTTTTTAAGTTTCTTTTGTTTCTTCTGGAGGAAATGGCTTTATTTTACACGGTATCAATACTATTGAAAGGAATCATTATGCTGTCAAATGTTAATTTATAATTGTAACTGATTATTGGAAACTGCAACCACATTCCTTATGGCCTACAAAACCCACCTATAACAGAAGGGGTTAATGGTTGATGATGTCATCCGTCATGAACCAATGACACAGTATTCCGCATGGTGATGAAGTGCTCTATAACAGGGTCGGACTTCCGATCCTAAGGGAGTCCTGTAGGAACCAGCCCCTGAGTGGGATCGTGGTTCTCTGGTACTTCTTGTCACCATGTTGGCATTTAGGGAACTGACCGGTATGTCGTTCCCAGTATCGTGAATACCGCATGGCATGGACAATAAGCAAATATTGACCACGTTGACCATTTGGTTATCCCTAATTTTGTGGTCAGCGTTTGGCCAAGGTTGGGTGATGGCAAGATCACCCAAGCAACAGGAAAAGACATCAAAGAGACTGCTCTTAGACAACTGAATAAAGGCTACAAAGCAATAAAACAGTTTTTTCTGTCATTTCTTGTTACGTGACGTGCGTCCGGCGCTGTTTATGGCCGCCCTGGCCAAAATGACGTTTGTCCACTTTCACACAGTTTACGATAAATAAAATTGAATTGTTTGTTTTAATGTGGAACTATTTTTATTCTGTGTTTTTGTTTTTATCGTGTAGGGGTATAAAACCAACGATTTGAACAATCCACGCAATAGGAGCAGGACAATCGAATGCAACGGAAACAAGAACAATTATATGTGAAGTCACACATTCAAAGCAATTGCATGTGAAGTCACACTTTTGGAACAATTACATGTAATGTGTCACTTTTGGAATAGTTGCAAGTGATGCTACACTAAAAACATGTTGCCATGTTTTCTAAAGATGTTATTAAGTTTTTACTAAAAAATAAAACAAATGTTTTACTTTTATTAATTTTTTAAGAACAATAAATCCAATATAACACTGCACAGCTGGCGACTGAGTTATAAATCATTGCCAAGGCGCCAGCTGTGCTGATAAGATCAGTATATTTATTACAATGAATTCATTTAATCTGAATCAAATAAGGAAAAAATATTTAATTTTGAACCCTGAGATTTGATTATCTCAAAGTTCAAAAGTTTTATCAACTGGAACGCAGATTCACCAACTTCGCTCCTCTTCTTTCTTATCCCTCGATCCAGTTCTGATATGACCTAGGGGTGACCGGAAGTGAAGTCATTTACACCACAAATACTATTTACTGAATGCTTGTTCCACAAAAAAGGGTACAACAATAATTTCGAGATCTGGGCATTTTGTAGACAAAAAATTTTTTTTATAAACGGTAACACTTTTGGAGAACCTTGGACAAGTACAAGAGGCGATGTTAACTGAAAACTAGTAAATTAAGTAAAAACTTACCAAACTATATTTTAGATACCCAGTACCACCATGCCCAGATGGCCTAACGTGCTGCAGCTTTGTCAATTTCGGTTTTTCCATGTCTTAATCTGTATTTTAGGCAGTATATTTTAAATATTGCTAGTGCGCCACCATAGTTGATTGCCAAAAATAGCATTGATCCAATCATTGGAAGCTTCAACTAGAAAGTTATTAAGGTGTGACGGTTTATACAGTTGAGAAAACTTACACCACATGTGATAAATAAGATTATGCACACTGCAGTTATGGCATATTGTTCAGCTATCTATGATGTGATGGCATATAAAATGTCACTACTGGGTCATTATTTTTTTTGGTAGAATTATAGGAAGAATTTGTGAACAACATTGTAGAAAGAAGTTTGTGGTAAAGTGATGATGAAAATTGAAGTGGGTTTGTGGTTTTGCAGAGTTGTTTGGGATTTATGATCCAACTGGTATGATGTGCAGATTATTAAGTTACATTTACATGCAGCTTTTGTATTTTAAGTTGTTTTTGCTTTTTCTAAAGAAAATCGGTTTGATGTATAAGGAAACAATATTATTGATAATTTACCACTAGTTTTGACAATGTTCCGTGGTGCTTTGTTGACCAATGAGAACAGCGTAATAAAACGGCCATTGTTCGTCTGACCAATCCTGAAGCGCGTAACAAACCCCATTCGCTTTTGGATTGGTGACTACAGGTGGCAGCATTCCCCATTTCGATAATGCATACTGGTCCTTTGCACCATCTATTGCGGGTTATACACTTCATTTATAATGGCGGCTGCATCCTAGCGACGGGGAAATGCGAGTTTGGCTGAAATTGATGCCAACTAGAAAGAAAACACATCAATCTACACAGTACGGAACAAAAAATACATTTGGAGTCAATTTGAATCATTTTGTGATGATAGAAATTATAATTTAACCAAAGAAACCACCATTGCTGGCTTGAATAACATCATGAAAGATTGGGCAGGAAACATGAAAAAACGAAATGGAGATGATTATAAGGAAAGTGTGATCAAAACAATGTACAACTCAACAGCTTAATTGCTTCAGGAAAAATATTCCAAAGAATTTGGTGTAAATTTCAATCTCGTTTCTGATGTGGAGTTTATTTCTATTCAATTTATTTCTTTGTTCTCTTTTTTTTTTTTTTTACTATTTATATTAATAAATTCTCACATTTATTTACATGATTTACACTGTTTACATTATTTCCTATACAAATGGCATTTTGATGGCATTTGAACTCTTCATGGGCATTTCTCTGATTTCCTATCTCTAAATTCTCGTATCAAATACACCTTGCACTTGTGTAAATGTCACAATGAGAATCCGCACTCAACTTCTTGACCGATAAAATCACTCGTGCCCGTAGGGCACAAGTGATTTTATCATGCAAGAAGTTGAGTGCGGATTTTTATTGTTTGACAATTACTCAGCGTGCTCAGTATATTACTATTGAAAAGGAATCATTGTGCTGTCAAATGTTAATTTACAGTGTGTATTAGAAAAATTGAATTGTTTGCTTTCAATTTGTAACAACTTCCATTCTATGTAACAACTTCCATTCATTGTTTGCGTTGGGTGGGGCTGGGGTATGGAATCTTTTTTCCGTCAAGGGCCATTTGGATATTTATAACATCATTCGTGGACCATGCAAAAAAATCAACTATAAAATTAGCTTGCTATATTTGGTCAAACATTTAATGAACCATTTTAGGCATCATTGTAGCAAATGCTCAATGCCATTGTAAATCCTAGCATGTGTTAATAAAAACAGTTCGTTTTGTCAGTCCGAAACAAAAACAGTCTTTTTACTCTCTTTTTTCATGTATCAAAAAGAGGTCTGAGTTTCAATTGGAATTCAGGCCAAACATACAACTATGATGTTTCGTTGTGTAAAATTCAGTCACCATCAGAATACACTACAAAAACTGCATCTCTTTTTGTTGTATTTGCGTCCTTGCATTGCGCTGGGTTATATTGTATGACAATAGACTTAATGTACTGGACTGCGCACTCATGAATTGTGGGTATAAAGTTGGCAAAAAGAGGAAGTCACGTGATCTGACTGTAATTTCGCTTCCGGTTGCTGCTATGGCTGCCTGAAATTTGAATCTTGACAAAATTTCCAAACGATGGTTGGTAAATACTGCCTTCACAATCCATTTATAACTGTTTCCATTTGTTTTTATCCATTTCAAAGCAGTTTTTATCTGTTAATAGTTGTTTTTATTCATTAAACATCTGTTTACATCTGTTTATACTTGTTTTAATTTGTTTAAATACTGTTTTTAGCTGTTTATATTTTTTTATCCATTCAAATGTTGTTTTAATCCATTTACTGTTGCATGTAATTGGTTAAAAAAAATTGGAAGCAAAAAAAAATTATTTACAATTTACAAAATAAAATTGAATTCAGTGCAAGAATGATGAAACAGGAAGTGAGGAGCAGCTCGTTATGTAACTTTCCCTCAACGATTCCTTCAACTCATTTAGCATGGGTGCCATTATGAGTGCGCAGTCCATTGTAATTAGGTCTATGGTATGACGCTGTCGTTGCACCCGTATTAAAACTCTTTCTACTTTTACCGTGCAACTGGACGTCGGCTCCCGTTATTTCCTGCTATCGTAATTGTAGGATTTTAGTGCATACACACTAATTTTTTAAGGGAAAAGAACAACATAAATTTGCCAGGGCTTTGAAGCAGAGAGCGGAGCTGAAGTGCGGAGCAGTGGAGCAATGGGTTATTCCCGGAGCAAGGAGCAGAGCAGAGCATGGAAATTTTTTATTGCTCCACTACTCCAGTTGTAATACCAAATGATTACTAAATGACACAAGGCAAACAATAAAAGATGACTTGCTTTCCGCAATTTTGTTTTACAGAATGAGTTACAAGGATGAATGATACTACACATGCATGACGTAATGTTTATTGTTTAAAATTAAAAATATTAAAAATATTTTTTATAAAATTTTGAAAATTGACAATTCGTTTTAAAAATTTTACTTGGAGCATGGAGCGGGGAAAACATTTGCCAGTGACTAATTTGAAATTATTTAAACTTGAATAGTGGCAACATTATCGATCTTAGGCTTGATCGTACGGAATCTGTCAAGTACAGCACAGAACTTGTTTCCCGGAATCCTTTGATTTGCGGCAAGCAGTTGCTTCATTGCACTTAAAGTCTGGAATTTAGAAAACAAAGAATGATCAACATATTTGTTGAATTTGTGCAATCTTCATTGGCTATTAAAGAGCATTTTAGTAAGAAATACCATCCCATCAAGAAGCACTCGGATTATTTAAAAACGTTGAAAAATGTTTATTTACGTGCATTGTAGTTGGCTGCCAGATGCAGGGCCGGCCTTAGTAAATTTGGGACCCTATTTCGACCATTTTGATGGACACCCCTGGACGTAAGATTATTTTAAATTATGTATCAGGCTTTCAGTGACGTTTAAGCAAGCTAGGGCCCCATGACAAATTTTGATGCGACGTTGCTAAAATGGCACAGCTAACTTGACCCTGGTTAACTTGGATTTGTTTCTACGAAACCCAACAAGAAACCATTTCTGAGAAAGTTGCACAAAAAAAAGCGACACTATTGGACTCGTAAATATAAAAACTGTGCACTCCTTGTATTTCACGGGGCTTAATTGGGTTAAATCGACCCAAAAGGGGCACTGGCCAGATGGTTCCATGGTAGTACTTACATTATCAACTACGTCATCAGCAGTTTTCGATTCGTCATATGGTATTGGGGCACCCACGATTGTACTGTGAATAATGAATAAGTGTATGAAATGTGTAAATTTTTATTAATGAAAGAACAATCATAGTTACGTCAGTTTAACTGGTATTCCACCACAGGCAAAAGCAAAGTGTTTTGGTGCGAATTTGCTTCGTATGAATTCTAAAAATAAGAAAATAAAGTTTTGCTTTGATTATTGTATTAGTTTTAATCAATTGTGTTTTCATCAGTATGGGAGCTAAAACCAAGCACTCTAACAAAGTAACAATCGTATGTAAGATATAAACAAACCAACTGGTGGTGAAATTCACTCAAAAATAAATTAGGGTTCTTCAGTTAGATTTCAATCAAAGCTCAGACACGTCCGTCCTAACGAATCTAGTTTATTCAACTGTTTTCAAACACTAAAAACATCACTTTGCTTAGAGTGGATCTTGCCAAATCAAATAACTTCTATTGTCCAATTCCATTATTTGTCTATTTATTTTTAACGTATAACTTTTTTTTGTTATCAAATCCTAGTTCTTATATATATTGTATCTGGTGCAACTTACTTTGGATGATGAATGGTGTCCAAAATGCTTCATTCAAGTTGAGGCAACACATTGGCACTATAGTCTAAATTACAAGTAAAGTCGTTAGTTGGACAACATTTGAACATGCCAATTTGGTTGCAGATGCTTACCGCTTTTGCATCTATGGCCACTTTTGCATATCCTTTACGGTTACCCCACACAATATTATAATTTGAATCTGAATATTTTATTTCTAGTGCACCACCAGGAAATATGGCTAAGTCATTGCCATCTTGAAGAATTTTCACACACTCCTCTCTTGACCAGTCACCGAAATTAAACAATTCGCAAAATTTTTTCAGACCTACAAATAATTAGAACATTCTTATAATATTCAAGTACTATACTCTGTTTCTGAAAACTTGTGACAAACTTCCATTGGGTAGTGACCTGTTTACAGCCATTATAGTTACAAATGAACAATAGTAAAGTCGAAATGCATCTATCAGCTACAAGAAAACGCTGATTGAAAAACTAGACTTTGTGACGGTGTCGATTCGGTGATGTTTTATGACTAAAGTATCAGTGATCAACTGACTTGGAAATGGCTTGTGGACTTGTGGTTGTGAGAGATAAAAAATAACATTGCAACTTGGTTCTCAATACACTACATTTATTAGATCAGCCGGAATTGTAGTTATACAATTCTGCTGATTAAATTATGGAATTTATACAATAACTATGCTGACATATGGTAATATGAATTAATATAAAGGAAACTAACAATGAAATGTGGCTATCTTGTACAGTGACTTCGGTAATCATTACTAACAATGTATAATTAATTGGGATGGGTCTCAAAACCCTTGTTGTGGTTTACATCTGGATGTGGTTCTAATTTGGGGTTGTATCCGAGAGGTACGGCTGGCTTTGCTGCACCGTCACAAATAGTTGGTTACAAGATTGTGGAATAACTAGTTATAGTTATTCCAAATAAATGTGTTGTTGGTGATAAAGAGAAATACGCTGGTTTCAGTGTATTTGCCTTTATTTCTGTTGCGAGTGAATATATTACGACTAACATATTCACTGCTGATCTTGTTGCTTTCTTTTGGTTAGTCAATAACATGGTTGAGAATGACTATGTCTAATTATTCAGAACACATATTGTCTGGTTGGATGATTACTTAAGGAAAATGTGCTGATTTCAACAAGTTTACCATATTTCTACGTGGCAGTGGATACTTTAGGTTGTGGAATTTAACTGCTAAGGTGGAAGAAGGGGGATTATGTCACACATAATGTTCTTCTTCGTCTGGCTCAGATGGAAATTTGCGCTACTGGGAACTTATTATCGCCATACATTGCACTCCATCGCATGACTCACGCGGCTAGCACTAAACCTGGCGGCTTCACTACACACGTCACTCCATCAGATGGCTCACCCTTCTAGCGACACACATAGGGGCATCAATCAGCAGGATTGGCTACGCTTTAGCGGCTTCTGACCACAGACAATAGACAAGCGTGTGGTGACCTCAAATTTATTTGAGAATTCACCAAAAAATATAAAATATTATTTAAGCATTTTATTTATCAAAGTGA
>JAQFXT010001840.1:0-14921 GCA_034683725.1 Strigamia crassipes
ATATGGACAATTTTTATGTCAATATGGACAATTTTTATGTCAATATGGACAATTTTTATGTCAATATGGACAATTTTTATGTCAATATGGACAATTTTAAAGTCTAAAACGACCTTGAAGTAAAGTTATTTTGATTTAAACTCACAACCGGATTTTTAAAGTTTAAAAACAAATTTTATTTATGTCTAAACGGATATTTAAAAAAAAAATTCGATTTAGACCAAAAAAGTTCATTTTATACCTTAAAAATTCCGATTGTGAGTTTAAACCAAAATAACTTTACTTTTATGACTAAACAGACAATTTAAAGTCTGAAAATGTCTATTTAGACATAAAAAAAAATTTGTTTTAGATTTTAGATCGGCTGCCATTTTGTTGCCTTTTTGCACATGCGCGTGCATGAACAACTGGTAACAATTAAGTGTGTTCAATCAAGAAGTGACTTCTATAAGTCAATTCTTTAAGTGATTTAAGAAGAAGACAATTCACCTTCTCAAGGTTGAATGCACATAATGTTTCTTGAAACATTGCCCGTAATCGAGGTTCAACTTCGGGAAACATTGGCAATCTTTGCATAATTGTGGAAAAAAATTCAGCTTTTTTATTTATTTTTATATTCAGTAACCTCTTTTATCTGGCGGATCCGCACTGGGTGATTTAAATGTTAACAGACATCGAGACAGTTCCAGTTTCTACCAACAGAGATGAGCACTAGGAGATTTATTCAAGACCACTGAAATTGTACTATATTACAAAAAAATCACAATGGGCCAGTTTTGTGCATTGTTCTATGCAGATTGGGTAGGCCAGATTCGAATTCCGTGCCGGTGTAGACACCCAATTGAGTCAACCATCCAGGTAGAATATAGTTAACAGACCGATGTTTATTTGTTGACTTATGACTAGTTTAACAACGCCATCTAGTGATAGGTATAACATCACTCTTTTTTTTTTATTACATTAATTACAACTTAAAATTTTAAATTTTAGATTATAATTTATATAGTATTACTATATAATTTATCATTTGTAATTTGCATAAAATTTTCTTTTAGTTGTTGATCAGCTATCTGCGCATTTATACGAGAGTGCGGTACTGCTCTAGAGTAATGGCGACCACAAAAGTAAAGACAGGACGTTGTTAAGGTAAACAAATGATTTTTCTCATATAATTTTACGTGTTTGTGTGTGGAACAATGATATTTCAGTTCTCAGTTAACACAATTAACTCATCTTGTGTGCAGTTTATTTTCAGTGGGTTTTTATTATCAATTTTTTGTTAATATATCTATTTGTTATTAGTGGGAACCAACAATACAAAGAAATACCTCAAAAAATACAGGTTTAGCTATTTTAAACAATGTATAGATTTCTGATTTATTCGGAATTAATTTCTCTATATTGTAGTTAATTAATTTTTGTAACGATTTCTTTTATTTCAGATTTCTTCTGATCTCTTCATCCAGCATCCTGCCGGTGATTATCTCCATCACTAATTTGTGACGAGACTCGAGATTGAGATTGAGAAAATGAAATTTTAAATTACTCAACCATGAGCATAAAAATTTCTCTTTATTATCCACCATTGAGGATATTAGGCCAAGACTGCCGAATTTCAGCAATTTAACGAGGTGAATGTTTTATTTTGGTTTTTTTACATTTCTTGATGGGTAATTGCGCAGTATAATAGTGGAAACGGAATTGGTAGTTGGAAAATTATACTATTTTTGCTGACTTTGTCTGCATGGTATGGGATGAGTGATCATTGGTCACTTAGGTATGTAGCGAGTGATCGAAAAATGTGTTTTCGACTTTAGAAACTAATGCTAACAATATTGAATTTCTTCACTAACCGTTTGTTGCTTGATTGTTATTGATTTGGAATAGCCGGTTGATGGGGTAATAAGGAACTTTGAACACCATTCATTCGTGACTGTCGTCCGGTCACTGGGGCAAAATGGCGGATGTTTTTCGCTGTCCAGCGCCATTAGGTGGTGCTGAAGTCACCGGAAGTGTCCGGCATCGAAGGATGTGGGCATTGAAAGTCGACCTCGTGGAATCCAGAGGACAAGAGAGAAAAGAGTCTAACTTTGACGATGATTGAGAGTGGTTGTAGTAGCCGCGTCTCCCCAACTCTTGGCCACGCACGGGAAGACTGCGCAGGAAGACTGTACGGTAAGTGTGATGGAATGCCCCTCCACTGGGACACAATCAACTCGCTTTGTGTCTAGTTCATCTCCAGTTGTTGTTTAAACCAAGGTTATTTGCACGAATGATATTTTAAAGTCAATTTGTCGGCTAATCGTTAATAACCTGATTGAATTTTTATTAGGTATTATTAGGTATTACCGTATTCCTTCGATTAAGAGCCGCCCTCAAATAACAGCTCCGGCTATAATTCGAGGTCAACTGCAATTCTAAGCTTTAATGCAAAATTTATTTCGATTTTTTTTCGAAAAATACGCTATTCATGCTAAACTTAGGATACCACACTTGTTTTTCCGTTTTTATTCAACACTTAAATATTATTGGGATCAACCCCGTAACGATACAATTTATTCCTTCGAGTGTGTAGTGCTATTCTGTTGGATCTATTCTGGTGTTGTATTGTTGGGGTAATTGCGAATTCATTAAAATTTTCAAGTTTATTAAATTTTGCAAATATGAATGATAAATTTATAACAAAATAAGGAATCGTACAACAACATTACATCTGGTGCGGTTTAGGTAGGTAAGTACAATTCTCTCGCGTTAACGTTCTGTAGACGCTCTACTGAAATCCGAGGTTACTTCCAGTAGAAACGCTTCAGGAACCGAGAAACAGAAAAAGTGCATTAAGAAACTGGAACAAGCTGAAACTAAAATTTCAGAACGCTGGATTAAATACACTAGTTTTTTTTTTATTTTATTGAATGTAAGATTAAATGTAAGGTTAAATTACTACGAAAAACCACCTCTGTGTCAACATTGTAAATTAGTCAGGTTTGGTGTTCAATTATTGAAAGTGCAATAATGTTGATGTCAGTGCTTGTTGTGCGCACAGTTCAGACAACATTTTTAGGTGAATGATTTAAAATACATCATGAAAATCTAGCCTTTGGGATTTAGGACATAAAAAAATCATCCTGCAAAGCCTGTTTTCATATGGGAATCAACTTCTTGTGTTAAATATGCACTGAATAAAACTAGATTACAATTACAATAATGAATAGAATTACATATTGTGCCAGGAAAGAGAGAGAGAAAAAGTGCATTTAAAAGATGGTTATGTAGATACTAAAACTTAGTCTAATGCTTGAGATAAAACAACAAGAGTTGATTTGATAATTTAGTATGTGCGAGATGAAATACTTTGAAAGTTTTTGAGATTGACTTCAACGTTAAGGTTAAAAGTACTTGATGAATATGAATGCAATTTGTGCTAACATTTCCATTTAATTTTTAAAAATTGTGTTAGTTTAAAACGGTTATTTTTTAGTGCAATTAGCAAAAGTCATGCAATTATGCTAGGAATGCTTTTTTTTCTTGCGTTAGTGTTACTTTAAATTTTCAATTCTTTTACAAAACACACAAGAAATGTTTGTGAAAAGTGAACTAAGAGAATTCTATGAAAGATTGAAAGGTTGAAGAGTTGTTTTGTTGACTTTTCAATCAAATAAAATATTCAACGAGAGAGAATATTGAGAGACCGGTCAAAATACCAAATACTGATCCGATTTGGCAGAGTAATTTTACAGTAGTGATTACTATCTGTTCTTCTATTACTTCTCGGATGTTGCTGTCAATACTGTATTCAAAGTTCATGTTATACCGGTTTTCTTGAATGATTACTGAAGGTAGGAATATTGCTTCTTCACAGCGTAGTGGACAGGAGCAGTCTTTTTGTGGATCCGTGTTGAATTGGTTATTCAAATATTGTTTGGTAGTTGTCTTAGCTGTTATGTGATCTTCGCAGTAAGGTAGCTTACTGTATTCTATAAACGGTAATCTAACAGAATAACGTAGTGATTTACATTCAGCAGTTTGGAATTTTATAAGCAATTGAAATTGATAGTGTTTGATGATGATGACGTTAATTTGTTAAATCAATAGAATCTTACTTGCACTTCAATGATCGTTGGTCAAGCATTGTTTTAAAGCATTTCTGCTCGCATTTGTTAACAAGTTGGTTCGTTTGACACGGACGTTTTGGAGTATTTTGTCGAATTAGCTGAAAATAACAAATTCAGCAAATAGCGGCGCTTTTACATGTGCACAATTTTTACCGTTTGTTGCGAAAGATTGATTTTAAATTTTGTGGTATCATATCTGTAAAAAAGGTGTTTGGGATGCAAAAATTGATTTTGTGGTATGATGAAGCTCTGCAATGAATACACCGAAATTAACATCTGAATGATAAGTGAATTCACAAAATATCTCACTGGTTGATAAACATTCCAAGGATTGCCGTAGTTCGAAACAACTTGCCAATAAAGTAAACGGTTTTTCTTTGGAAAATATTGCTCCTCGGCTGTAAACATTTTAAAATGAAAGGGAAAGTCTTTAAATTCTGGTAATTATTTGGTAATAAGCGCGTTATTCATTGGCGCAACTGATAATATCGCGCCAAAGTATTTGTAGTTAAAACGACACTATGCATAAGCGAAACGTCGCAATTATGCATAAATTAATTTGTTGTAAATTATATTTTTAAATTTTACACTTATGCTTTTCTTAGTAACTCGCACATTTGCATAATGCGTGTATGCATAAGCGCGACGTCGCATTTACGCGTACACTCAGTATGTGCTAAAGAAATACGTGCGAACGTTTGTACGACGTATACATAGCCATGAAGTATATAAAGCGACTTCCTGTGATTTTATTTGAATTGAATTGGATATACAACAGACTTCGCAAAGAAATAAATAAGCTAAAAATTTAAAAATAAAATTTACACTAAATTAATTTATGCATAAGTACGACATCAAATTACTGAAAACAGAATAAGTTTAATAGTTTAAACAAAATTTTTCACTAAATTACTTTATGCGACGTCGCGCTTATGCACATTGCACATTGCGACCAGCACAGGTGGCCAATTATTTGTACCTTTTTTAATCACTGTGCACATTCCAAATAATGTTGACAAGTGCGATATGTTTGCAATTTTGGGATTCGCTTTTGTAATCTGTAAAAAAAGCAATTTGTCAAAGAAACTGCCAACACACATAATTGTGCAATATATGTGTCTGAAACCAAGTCTAGTTTACGATTTATTTCACACCGAGCAAATATGTTGACCTTATGCTAAGTGTTTGCTTTTGGTGTTAATTTTCGTGCTACAATTTTGATTACAATAATTGTGGGTGGTTTACATTGTGCAATCCGTCTAAACACGGAGTAAGAATTGGGATAGTCAGGAATGGAATGGACTACCCAGAGGTCTTTTATACCGTTCTATTCCTGAAAAAAAAGATTATGTGCATACAGTAGTTACGTAAGATTTAGAATGTCAAGTGCTTACGTCTATCATTTTTTCCTTTCCGTTTATCTTTTCTGAGTATTGTGATACACCGTTTTTAGACTCCTCCCATAATTTGAGTGAGTTGTTTGCGAATTCCGATTTAGGATGGAATAAATCAAAAATTTGGTAATTCGAGTTAACTGTGCCAAACTGTTTTGCTAAATTGAACTTGGCGTAGCCAATATTTCTAGAATCTGCACAAATGACAATGAGTGGAAAATTGATAATGTCATCTCTGACGAGACTAACAGTTTTGACGAGTGGAAAATTGAAATAAGTCATAATTTGATTGCAAACATTATAAATCGATGTGAGGATCAGAATTAGTAAAACCGAGTTCTTCAGTTTTTGCTGGAAAGAGGATTTTGCAGGATTAATCTGATTTCTTTCATGTATTGTCTGAATTTTGTCTTTCAACTTGGAATTTGCTGTTGTCATTTTTTTGAACTTCAACAAGGGAATTTTGCAGCCGTGAACAAATATTTGGACGAGTGTTAAACAAGACATTCCGAAGTAGAGTCCGATGTTTCCACCAATGTCGCACAGCAAAGAGATTATGTCGTACGAAACGCTTTCTTGCAATGTTCGCACGTTATTGTTGATAACGATAACTTCGAGAGTAGCCTCATCACTACTGAATTCATCAAAGATTATGTTTATTCTTTCCGCTTTGCATACATCGACACATTTGCAACTTTTTCTTAAATTCGTCCAAGCGATAAATCTTATTAGCTTTTGGAATTGTTGCCTAAAGTAAGTGTCATTGCAGCTTGTTTCGTAAAATGGGTAACTAAAAATAATAAGTTGAGTTAGATTGTGTTTGGTTGTTGATTAACTAATAATTGGAACAAACAAGCATGAGGTTCAAGAAGCAGTAGCTGCATTTGCAACGTTAGTTAAACTTGTTTAGCTGCTTAAATGCTGTGCGTGTTGTATTCGAATATGACTGAAATGTTTCAAGATTGTACGCCTGTGGCCAAAAAATCTTCACATGTTCTCACGCTGCCTCAGCTGGAAATGAGAAGTTTGTTTCTGCCACTAGTTGCCAGATTATTCTATTTAAGGGGTTATATGAAGTTTAGAATAACTTTAAAACAGACTACAAATTTTTGCAGGCGTTTTGCATATCTTTTGTGAATCACTCACGAATCCCTTATGAATCTTTTTCAGTTCTTTTGTAAATTTTATATAAATTAAGTGAAAATCTTGTATGAATTAATTTGTACAAGAATCACAAAAATTTTTTTAAAAACAGGCAAAAAAATTGCAAAAGATTTGCAAATGATTTGCAAAAGATTTTCAAAAGATTTTCAAATGATTCGCAAAAGATTTGCAAATGATTCGCAAAGGATTTACAAAAGATTTACAAAAGATTTAATAAAGACTTGCAAATTATTTGCAGTTGATTCATAAAAGATTAGCAAAAGATTCACCAAAGATTCGGAAATGATATGTAAAAAAATCACAAAAAAATTTGCAAAAGATTTGCAAGCAATTCACAAAAAATTCGCAAGCGATTCACAAAAGATTCACAAGCAATTTCTAAGGGATTTGAGAATGATTTGCAAAACATTTGCAAAAGATATTGAAAGAACCTGCAAAAGATTTGTAGTCTGCTCTCAGGTTATTCTTAACTTTATGTAACCTCTTAAGTTAAATAGACTGCTCCAGCCACCAGTGGCAGAAAAATGAACTTCTCATTTTCAGCTGAGGCAGTGTGAGAGCATGTGAAGATTTTTTTGGCCAGAGGAGTACAAGATTGTATTTGTACAAAATACAAAATGAGTCAGCTTGAAATGGTAGTCTTCATTACTTCTGAACTAAGTAATGATGTTAATGCTGACTTTAAGTGAAATAATTAATAGTTTGTGGAAAAATTGGCATTTTTAAATTTAAAAAAATGTATTTATTTAGCGCAAAAATTATTTGATTTAGATCAAAAACGTGCAGAAATTGTTCGTTTTAGATCAAAATCTGAAAAGAAAAATTATTTTTTGACAATTTTGAACATTTTCTACAGTTTTTGTGATTTTTTAGAAGTTACATAAAAAGTATGTAATACAACATAACCCTTGTGTTGTATTTGAACATAACACAATGGTGTTATATTCGAGTGAAGACGGTAGTGAAACTTGAAATATTTGTTCAATGGACACCAGTACTGTGCCACCTACTGTGTATTGCAGATGCATCAAGAGTGTCTCAGAAAACGGAGTTGCTGCTAGAAAAGAGTCACGAACATTTAAGAACACGAAATGTCCATGATTCTTTTCTTCTGAGCTACTTTATTTGCTGTGGCACCTCTGGAACCAAATGCTGTACACATGGGCTAACCGCATAGACAGCGTGGCGGTTTGCCATTGTTAGTTTGGGTCAGAGACTTAAGCGTGTGTTGTCCACAATACAAGGATTGGCTTAAGAGCCCATTTCCTAAGTGATACATGGTGAACAAGAGTGGGAAAAGACCAAAACTCTTGTAGTGTGGCATCTTCTCTGGAATGACTGCCAAACCTAAGTTGGACTTTCTGAACCAGCAACTACCGGCATGGTAAAGGTATACTAAGCGGGCCATTTTGAAACTGTTATGTATCATAACAATTACTGTCAAAATGCGTAACAATAAATCTGTACAAACCAATGCAATTTGGTTGCCAGGAGTGCAACTCCCTTGGCAATCAACCTAAATAAAAACAGTTGATTCAAAAGCACACGACAGACATCTTTGTCTTTTTATTACGTATCGGGCCTGAGTTCCATTTGGAACTCAGGCCTGACCAGTGGATTAAATACAACCACTTAAATCATCTCCGGATTTAACAGAAACCGTGTCCTTAACAGGAACCATTTAATAAAGTGATTTTAATGACATTAATAAAAATAAAAGTACGCATTGAGATAGATGTTTTTATATTAACAGGAACCGGTCACAAAATATCTCCAGGTCATAAATCTAGCGCAGAATAATTTTTATGCAATGCCGTGTACCTGCAATTAAGTTTTTTCAGAAGACAAGCACGCAAGCAGCCAGGTAAATCGTCATCGCAAGGCCTTCGTTTTGTGTTGATGAACTTATACTGAAACATAAATTTTTGACTGTATATAACCAGGACTTTGAAATGGAGCAGAGAGTACTGGAGCAGTGGGTTTTGTCCGCAATGTCTGGCGCTGGAGCAAAACTGGAGCACAGAAAATTTTGATTGGCCCCCTGCTCCAGTTGTTAATACTAAATGATTACTAAATGATGCTAAATTAATACTAAATGGGGTAAGGCAAGCAATGAAGGACGACTTGCTTTTTACAATTCTGTTTTACACAATGGGTTACAAGGATAACTTTTAATTTAAAGAGTGCTATTTTTTACAGTGCATTTAGTCGACGAACACAAAAAAGAAAGGAATTGTCGCTGAACTGTAGAAGAATGTAATCTCTTTACAGATAGCATGTTCTAAACATAGACTGTTGTCTTACTTTTTGCACAGTTGTTACAGCAGTGGTACTAAGTGCTCTGAGGTTTTTTCCCAATACTTTTTGAATGCTGTATTCTTCGTACGCAAGATGAGCAACTGGTGACGGATCAATTATCAGCTTGAAATTTAAAGACGAAATAAATGTTTTAATTAGACTAGAAAGTTATTATTACAATTGCTTAAAGTTGTACGCATTGCATGACACTACTTGATGTAAATTCGTACTGCGCATGCATTTAACATGGCGATTGTCAAGCTTGTTGCACCCAAAGGAAATAAACAACAAAATTTTGGTACAATACTATAAATTACTCTTTTGTTAATGAGTGCATTGTTGTTTATTTAGTTTATTTCAGCTTTATTAGGCTTAATATTGCTAAATAACAACTGGAATTTGGAAACTGTATGCGAAGAATGGGCTGCTCAGTATGAATTTAGCATCAAGATACCGGGCACGAACTGTAGGTATGGTCAAGTCAGTGGTGGGATTCAACCGATATCCCCAATTTGTCTAAACCGGTGAAGAAAGTTCTCCGGCTTGTCTGAACTATCGGAAAAAAACAAACGAAACAATGACGACGAAATGACGTGCATGTTTGGATCCGATTTAAATTTTGTGACCTTCTTTTGAAGAGGACAATTGCTAATTTTTTGTCACATTTGATCGCTCAAAGCACGGCCAGTTGAGTTTTATTCCGGGAGATAGAGGGAAAATAATAAATAAAATTTAGCAGAAAAATAACAGTGGTCTTTTAATTGTATGTAACTCCAGTGAGTTGTTATATTCAAATGCAACACCATCGTGGGAGAAGACAGTAATAGTTGTGATGTGATATATAAATAGGGTTTCTGGTTTTTGCTGATTTTAAATGCAGTCAATAGACTTTTAAAAAAATTAGCGAGGAAATTGGAAAACACAAACAAAATATGATTTTGTTATTGCTATATTTAAGTAATATAAAATTATTGTCTTGTTTGTTTTCTGATATTTCTGTCAATTTTATAAAAATTATTTGGCTGCGTTTCCTTTATGATCGTGCCTCGTGAATGGCGATTACTTTATCAATTCGTCCAAGACAGGACAAACCAGTATATTGAATTGTTAAATAATGAAAATTATTTATTTCAAGATTTTGAATTTTGAGTTTAAACAAATATTGTAGTTGTCAAGTTTCCAAATTGCCAACTGAAATGTGTCTCGAGTCTCGTCGAGAACTAATTAAAAATTTCCCGAGACCCGAGACTTGAGACTTCGAAAATGTATCAATTTCTTGGGGATTATGTCACGGAAATTCTTTGGTCAGAATCCCCATGTATAAATAGCTATTAAAGTAATGAATATTAAGTTTTTAAAACACAAAAAATTTCTGATAATCTGTAAAATAATTTAATATTTTATGTCAGTAATGTCAATATTTGATGAGATAAGCAGCGATATTCCTACAATTTTGGCTAAATTAATTACTTACATCAACATAATTACAAAATCTTGGAAATTTTACTGTGATAACCATCTTGTAATTGACATTTCCAAATGGAAATTGCAATGCTTAATGAAAGGAATTTTAAAATCATTAACTTAAGTGTATTTTTTTCTTTAGTTTTCTAACTTACGGCTTGAAACTTGAGCAACCGGTTGTTGAAGAGTAAGTTCGTTTTTGATTGTAAGATTAATGCGTGATTTTCCCTGCAAAAACATTGCTTTATTTTTTGGTAAAAAAAATAGAGAAATGGAGATTTACCAGTGAAAAATGTGCATCAGTTATGTAACTAGATGTACTCAAATATTTTAGAATCTTCTGTATAGAATAGTCTCGACCTTTAGACAATTCTTCAAGTCCTCTACAGGAACCCTTTACGCGTTCGTCTATTTCGATTTTAGCACGGAAATTTTGATATTCTTGCGTTGTTTGTGGGAAAATATAAACATTTGGGAAATCGCCATGTTTCGTGTCAAGGAAATATGCATCAACTGTTGTTGGTTCGTTCAAGTAATACCAAATTCGTTCTCCTGTTTGGAAAACACACACTGCCAAATTCAAAACGAGCAATGTAAAAAATAGAATAATCATTATTTTTTTTTTTTTCAAAATGTTTGTCATTGATTTGATAAATGCCGGCATCTGCGAATGCTCCGTCATTACCTCACCAATGAGGTGTCGAATTTTTCTTTGCCGACGTTGTTGGATTTGTTCAAACGGTCGAATTAGTTTGTGTCCACTCATTGTGTTTATTTTTCTCGCTATATTGTGTAAAATTAGAGCTACTTAGTGTCCAAGCAAGAAGAACACTGGAAGCAAGAAAATGCACTGACAATTTACCACTAGCTAACGTCACACACTGACGACCATTGAGGAGAGTCATAACAAAACAGCCATCATTCATCCAACCAATGCTGAAGCGTGTAAGAAAACTGCATTTGCCATCGGATTGGTGGATTGACATTGGTTAGCCATTTACATATCACAATTTTGCTAGATTTTTTAATTTAAATCTAGCTAGTTTTCAAAATACCCAATTCGACTATTACCCAGATGGTCAGTTTTTTTTAGCTAATACTAGGGTACCCATTATCCAATATTGGACACAATAAGCAGTCCGAGTTCGGACATGAATTTTAAATATACTTGTTGTTGCGTTCATCAAGTTTTGTAGAAGTTGTACCGTGGAGTGGAAATTAGAGTGTCACAGACATGTTCATGATATTCTAATCTGTAATCTTTTATTTGCATACACAGGTGGCGCTGCGGTCGCAGCATCATGAAAAGGTGATGCAAGACATAAACAGATAAAACGTGCAAAGATGCGAATGGAGCATTTGGGGTAATCACATGAACCTGGCATAAAAATCATGTTAATGGCGTTATGAAACAGAAAGCATACATATTGCGAGTGACGTGCTGAAAATTATCTCTAATTTAAATTTTAATGAGAAAATGTAAAGGCGATTAGATACGAACTCAATTTCAGTATGGTCGTGAATTAACTAACGTGTAAGTTTAAGTAAATCGGAATTGGCATTCACAATTACAATCACAATTACAATGTATTTTTTTAACAAACGGTGGCGTAAGCAAATAAATATCAATAACAAAACTTAAAAGTATCAAATTTTGTTGTAACCCTGGAGCACTTTTTAGTGGGTAAATAATGTTTAAAGTGTAAACATTGAATATGTACAAAATGTACATGGGTGGTTTGATAAATTTGTTATTACTGTGGAATTTCATAGTATTTTATTTTGGTTGAATTATTCAAGTACATAAAGATAGGGGTTATACACCCTCTGCTAATCCCCTTATCTCTCCCCTTTTTACATTCCGACCGAAGGGGAGAGTGAGATATGTAGGGATTAAAAGTCACATGATCCAGATCCTTCAATCAGAAAGGAATATGCTAATCTCTTATCAGTCATGTGACCAGCCTTATATAAAGGGCAACAACAGGAAGTACAGGGACTTACCACACAACATTCGATACTACAGCATCAACTACCTCACCATGATCAGGCCGTAAGATTCCATTGGACAACGGATTGTCCGAGTACAGATGCCCATTGATATTAGTAAGCATTGCCTTTTGAATTCCATAAGAATGTGGTGATATCCACAATCGAATGAGTATTCTAACGAAAGACAGTCGAACACACGACTACATCCAGCGAACTGGATCGAAATCAGGCGCTTTGCGGTAACCTGGCCATACCGTGTAACTAGACAATAGTCTACGGTAGTACCTGATCAATTGGACAAACTTGGACCATAGAAGCGAAGAATCGAGCCTTTTCGAACTCTTCATAACACACGCGTTTACAAATCTGTTTTACGTCAATTACAATGCAAGCGCTGAGCCTTTGCATATACACTGCCTGCGTATGCGATTGCATAGACTGAAAAGTAGCCTGCGCCACGTGGTTGCACGTGCGGATCTGAATCTGTGTGATTTATTTGAAGGATAGACACCCAGCTATTTGTGGCTTTCGGAGCTGTAAAGCTAACAGCTCGTCTGAACGATCTATCGTTCAATTTCTGCGTCACTCCAGACTGCTCAATTTAGGGAATAAGCAAACTAGAAATAAAGAGCACTGTGAGTGTAGTAGTTATCGTGGAACAATTGCTACACGAGTCTTATCTTAAAACGAACACTCACGGACAGCGTTAGAAATCTAGCCAGTTAATCGGAGTCGATTTCAAACCACTGCAAACCAATTGATTTTTATCTTGTTGCCAAAAATCTACTAGACACAAAGGAAACAGACCATTAAGAATAGGCCTAACCTTGACCAGGTTAGCATCTCATTGTATCCGCTGAGAACGGATCCGAGACCACCAAGGACAACGATTCGAATATATTTGTAGATTTGCGATCAATAAAGTATATTCATTAATTAAATAAAAGCTTTCTGATTTATTAATATCCATAGAAAAATACCACAGGTAAGTACCGCATTAACAAAGTCAGATCACGACAATTTGTTACAACAAAAACAAAAATTAATTTGAAAATGAAAATAATAGTTACCCGGTCCAATTACCTGGGTAGTAGAGTACTAAATTTTTTATTAAGTTATCCGGGTACTGAATACGTGACATTGAACACTGTAAATCTAGCAAAATTGATGGTTATGCAAAGTTCCATTTTTAATTTTTATGGAGTTGACTACTGAGATGGTTAGTGATGCACAGTAGCAGTAAAGTAAAATGTAATCAAAACATGTGAGGTCAAACTTGTGGAAAATTCTGCGCTTATTTTCTAAGAAGGAAAGCATCGATCTAAATTCTTTTATTCTTTTAATTAAGAATGAATAATTGATGCTTTCTTTTGTTTACTTTACTTTCAATCGGAACAGCTATGGCAACAGAATTGATAAATGTCGCCATTTAGCACAGATATCGATTCTTGCGTTCTAGCCAAAACACTAACACTTAAATATAACAAATAAATTGAAACCAGCGTAATCAGTTTCCACATATTGCCATTAGAAACATACAGAAAAAGTTTCATGAAACTAGAGATGTTTTGTTGGGAGATATTTCTGTCTGAATTTATTTTGTTTCAGTGCCTGATCTGGTTGGTTTGGACAAAATGCGCCAATTGTTTTAATTAAAAAAAACTTGTATTTCGGTTGTGACGATGTCAACCTGGAGTAGGTATTTCAGGGGAAATAACACCTCAGGCGGGTTAAATTCACAAGACCAAAACCTCAACTGACCATTAATCAATTGTTGAGATATTGGGCTTGCGCAAGTGTGATAGAGACAAATAAATATAGACACCATGTTTTACCAAAATATATACATGATTTATTGTCTAAAGGGGATGAATTCTACATGAATCATCCCCGGCAATAATATTAGCAGTTATACAATTACTAGGCCTACATGTGGCAATTAAACATAATACTAAAACTAACAATTAGAGCTTGAAGCTCTCTATAAACTAACAAAATAATACAATATAAAAATTTCTAATAATTACTGTAACTTGGATCGCTGTATTCTACTTTATATTGTCGTCTTATCGCATCGTATTGCATCATGTTGAATTGATTCGTTCATTGTATAAGTCCACGTGGTCTACATACTGCAAGACTGGGGCGACTCCTAGAATTCTCGCGATTCGGAACGTATGTGACAATGACATTCTGGGTTTAGGTTATTCGGTAGTCACGATCACCATTTGGTAAATCTGTGCAAGTGCGTGCGAGAAATAAGGAGACAAGTGGTTCTCAATACATCACATTTATTATAACCCATGATAACCGTGATTACGGTTATTGGTTACGCAATCAAATAAGCAATTATACATAACACTATGCCAACATTTGGCTATTTAAATGTCACACGTTAAATTATACATGGGACTAGATCGAATACTTAACCGATCGCGTGTTTGGTTCTTCGGTGTAGACTTCTCGGGTGATCCGATGTTTGATGCGGGCTGCATCG
>JAQFXT010001841.1:0-14920 GCA_034683725.1 Strigamia crassipes
TAAAAATCGATGTTTGATCAATTATTTGTATTAAAAATCGATGTTTGATCAATTATTTGTATTAAAAGTCGATGTTTGATCAATTATTTGTATTAAAAATCGATGTTTGATCAATTATTTGTATTAAAAATCGATAATTGATCAATTATTTGTATTAAAAATCGATGATTGATCAATTAATTATATTAAAAATTGATTTAAAAAAAAAAAAATTAATTATTAGGTTTTATCGACCTTCTGGAACCGTACAATTACAACCGTGGATGAAATAATGTACAACTTCGTGAAGAAATCGTTTGCAGTTCGGATTTGGGACTCGGAAGAAAAGACTTATTTGTACACAGTTCACGATTTATTCCTTGAATATTTGAAGCAAACAAATACAGCACGCATCGCAGTAATTAAATTTTTGATTTTTGTTTAAAATTAAGCGATTTAAAATTGATTTATTTCGATTAGAGCCTTCACGAGAATTTGATCGACAGGTACCGGGATAAGTGCAACGGAGAATGGCATCTGTTGAGCGACGATTCCTACATTTTTGAGAGTATCGGTTACCATTTGCACATGGCCGGGCTGAAAAACATCATGAAAGACATTTATTTTGATTTTAAATTCATAAAGGCTAAAATTGATTACACGATGGGTTGCGCGAATTTACTCTACGACTACCAGAAGTATTTCAAAGACTTGACTCAACCCGTAAGAGTTTTGATAGTTTTGGTTTTTTTTAATGGTGATTAGTAATTTATTGTTTTTTTTTTTTTTTTAGGATTTTACGAAGAAACTTCGAGATTTCACGCATTTCATTCGCGCCAATTCGGATTTATTGTCAAACAAAAACTGCGATTGTCTGCAATTGGCGTTGTGCCAACCGGAAACGTCCGAAGTGTACAAACAAGTGCGACGAATGATTCCCAGTGATCAGGATACATTTTATTTCGATTGGTGGTAAGAAATTAAGGTTTGTGATACTGGGCGCGAATTTTCCAAGTGTAAAACGATTTTTCGCGCTTAGACAATCGCGCTTAATCAATCGTACACGTAATCAATTCGCTCCCAAGAAATTTGTAGTTTTAAAGGGAATTGTCTGACGGCAAAACGGTTTTTCTTGCTTAGACAATTGTGCCAAATCAATCAACAATTAATTATTTTATTAAAATTCATCGAAATTCATCAAAATTCATTCAAATTTTGTCGAATTTCATCAAAATTCATCGAAATTTTGTCGAATTTCATCAAAATTCGTCGAAATTTTGTCGAATTTCATCAAAATTCGTCGAAATTTTGTCGAATTTCATCAAAATTCATCAAAATTTTGTCGGATTTCATCAAACTACATCGAAATTTTGACGAATTTCATCAAATTGATCAAATTTTGTCAAATAACATTAAAATTGATCAAAATTCGTCGAATAACATTAAAATTGATCAAAATTTTGTTGAATTTTATCAAAATTTTATCGAATTTCATTAAAACTCATCAAAATTTATTAAAATTTGGCGAATTTTGTTCAAATTCATCACAATTTTGTTGACTTTTGTCAAAATTTTATCGAATCTTATCAAAACTTTGTCGAATTTCATTAAAATTCATCAATTTTTTTCAAAATTCACCACAATTTTTTTCGAATTTCATTAAAATTTGTCACAAAATGGGCGCGATTGCACAATTATTAAATGTTCGCAGATTCGCGGTAGTTCGTGAATAAACCCTAGAGTAAAGGTAACAAAATTACAAAATTTCAACATTATCACAAACAAACACAGCGCAGGTGATAATCTATCGCGGGGAAATTCACTCGCATAAATTAAATGAAAACACATGCTCGTAACAAATTCATCAATTTTTTTTTCAAAATTTATCAAAACTTATCAAAATCCCACAATTTATTAATTTTTTTTTAAATTTTTTTTTAAGCAATAAAGACAATAACAAAGGCGCATGCGTCAGCAGTTGCAATATCCACAAATCTGCAGTCCGCAGCGCCATATTCACGCCGACTGGTTCCAGAGTGATTTCCTGCGACAACGATGGAATGATACGAGTATAATAAATAAAAATGGCGTAAAAATAACATAAATTTACAGTTTTCGTTCTTCCAATTTAGATTTGGGACAGTAATTCCGTGAAGCAGCTGTGCGAAATCCGGGGCCACGAATCGCGCATTCGGTGCAGCTCGTTCTGCGTGGAAGACAAGATTTTGGTCACGTGTTCGGCCGACAGGACGATCAAATTGTGGACCGTCCCCTCGAATTTTTTTGAAGAACAAAACGGAAATTCAGATGACAGTAAAACAATTTTTTTTTTAAATTAAAACAAAATTAATTTCATCGTTCGATTTGCAGGTAGTAACGATTCACCCCCGACGCCACTCAACACCAAACGCTGGTCGGATTCGCGCTGGACGCTCGGCAAATACGACGATAGCAAAAACTATTACATGATGACGTTCGAGGCGCCATCGCACAGTCCGCATTGCTGCGCAATATCGAACGATGGCCTCGATGTTGTCAGCGGGGGAAACGACGGATTAATTTTTGTAATTTGGATCTTTCGTGGGGGTCGCCAATGCTGGAAATCTCGTACAGGGAAAGATTTTAGTTTTTGAAATTTTTGAAATTTTTTGAAATCTTCTGGAATTTTCTGAAATCTTTTAAAATTCTCTGAAATTTTCTGAAATCTTCTGAAATCTTCTGGAATTTTCTTAAATCTTTTAAAATTCTCTGAAATTTTCTGAAATCTTCTGAAATTCTCTGAAATCTTCTGAAAATTTTTGAAATCTTTTGAAATCTTCTGAAATTCTCTGAAATCTTCTGAAAATTTTTGAAATGTTTTGAAATTTTCTGAAATCTTCTGAAATTCTTCTGAAATTCTCTGAAATTCTCTGAAATCTTCTGAAATTCTCTGAAATCTTCTGAAATTCTCTGAAATCTTTTAAAATTTTGGAAATTCTGGAAATCTTAGAAATCCTAGAAATTTTAAGAAATCTTAAGAAATTCTAAGATAGCCCTGAAATCTTTAGAAAATTTTTGAAATTTTTGAAATCTCTGAAATTTTTAAAATCTTCAAGGATTTTTAAAATCTTCAAGGATTTTAAAATCTCTTATGCTATTTTTGTGATTGGCGACTCTCTCAGTCGCCAATGCTGGAAATCTCATACAGGGCAAGATTTTGGATTTTGATATCTTTTGAAATCCTTTGAACTCCTGGAAATTCTGGAAATCTTAGAAAACTGGGAAATTCTGAGAAATCTTTGTGAAATCCTAAAATCCATAGCAAATTCCTAAAATCCTAAAATACATAGCAAATTCCTAAAATCTGTGAAATCCATAGCAAATTTTTGAAATCCGTGAAATTCTTAGGAAATCTTTGAAATCTTGCAAATCTCTGAAATCCTTAAAATCTTCAAGGATTTCAAAATCTCCTACGCTAGTTTTGCGATTGGCGACCCCCTCGGTATCTTTGATTTCAAATTAATTTTTTAAATTTAAATTTTTTAGGTTTGGTCAGTCAGGGACGGGACTCACCGCCGCACATTAAGCGGCCATAGAGATATCGTCACTTGCTGCCAATATTCACCGACCCAACCGATTTTAGCCACCGGATCTCACGACGGAACCGTCCGATTGTGGAACACGACGGATTATTCTTCACTGAAGATTTTACGGGGCAACAACGTGTCCATTTCGTCGTGTTGTTTCCTCGGGGAAACGAAAATCGCCGCTGCTGCCAATTACAACGTGTTGGCGTGGGACATCGAGTCTGGGATTATGGAACAATTATTCTGCGACTGCACTCGGTGCCAAATTTTGACTATCGCCGCGTCCGATCGATACGTGGCTGTGGGAACGGCTGGTTATTCCATAATAGTTTACTCGTTAGAGGCCAAAGCGGTGGTCAATTTTCATAAAGGACATAAAGAGTAAAAAAACAAAAATCGAATAAAATTGAAATAAAATTAATTTTTTTTTTTTTTTTTTTTTTTTTGTAGTTGGGTTCATTGCGTCGCGTTTTCGGGGTCTGGCGAGCGGTTTTTGTCCGCTTCCGAGGACAAGTGCATCAAAGTGTGGGAGACGTACGCCGTTACGTCGAGTGATTTGAAAATGGGAGATTATTGCGACGCGTCGTTTAATGACGATGGAATTACAATGGCGTTGGTTGATTTGAATAATCGTGTCGAAGTACGAGTTTGTTCGAAATAAGGACAAAATGAATGAAATGTTTTTTTAAAAAAAAATTTTTTTTTGTTTTAGGTTATTCGGGACAATGTGAAATCTCAAACAATCGAATCTAATGATAAAACAGTTTGCATTAAATGTTGCGCTGTTTCGACTAAATCAACGCTGATTGCTGTTTGTAAAGAGGACGGATTGGTCAAAGTACATCGATTTTTTTTTAAATTAAAATTTAAAATTTAAAATTTTTTTTTAATTTTTTTTTTAGGTTTTTAGTCTTAAAGATTTGCCGGATCCGGTTTCCGAGTGGAAAGTTCACACTGAGAGCATCTCATGCTGTGAATTTTCACAAGATGATTCGTTTTTGGTGACTGGATCGGACGATTGCTGCGTTGGAGTTAGAAAACCTCTTAAATATTATTTAATTTAATTTAAATTGATTTTATTTGTTGTTGATTAGATTGTGCCATTAGAAAAACAGTCGGTAGCTCAACGACTCGTTTCTCATTCGGATCGTGTCACGCAAATCAAGTTGTTTCGGTTGGACGAAAAAATCGTTTCCGCGTCGTACGATAAAACATTAGTTGTAAGATTTATTTGCCGAGTCACTAATTAATATTAATGGCGTTTTAGAGCCACGAAATGGAATAATCATCGTTTTTAATTGCCAAAATTTGTTTTCTGTTTGTTTAACAGGTTTGGAACGTTAGAACGCTAAGCGAACTATTTAAATGCGTTGGACACGACGACGCTGTGGTTTTTTGCGACATTTCGAGTAACGACGAAATGATAATATCCGCATCTACCGATAAAACTGCAAAAGTTTGTTGTTTTTTTACGTTTTACGACATTTTTTAAATTAAAATTTGTTTGATTAGCTATGGGATGCTCACGATGGACGTCTGTTGGCGACGTATTCGCACGATTCGTGCGTCCGCAGCTGCAGATTTTTGCCAAATTGCTCTCAGGTTGTGACGGGCGACGATGGTGGAAACATCACGGTGATTAAAAATTGATTTTTTAACATAAAATAAAAATAAAAATTTTAATTTATTTTTATTTAGATTTGGAAGGTCGACGATGACTATTCCGCTTTACTCTCTATGAAATGCGACCACTGGGTTGCGGATTTAATCGTCTCTAAGGATTCCAATTACCTCATTTCCGCTTCGAAGAATCTGCGTTGGTGGGACGTGAGAACCGGAAAATGCTTACAGACATTTCACACAAAAGGAACAAATATACGTAGAGTTAAAGCATCGTCTGATTTTTCCACTTTGGTTTGTTTGGACGATGCTAAAGTATTTTACCATCTTAATGCCATACAAAAACCACGTGACCTGTAAAAAAAAATAACAAAATCAAAAAATTGAAATAATTGTATTTTTTTTTTTTTACTGTTTTTCAAATTTTTATGGACCGTTAGTCTTTCATTATGGACTTTTTGATAACTATGACGAGTGTTTTAAGAGAATTTATAATTAATTTATCACTTAGCTGCATTCAAAAAGATTTTTTTTTTAAGTTTGTGGTTTGTTTTGCCGCGTTTTCTGGTTATTTTTTGAGTGTAGTTGTTCTATATTTCTGTTTACAATCGTGTTTTGGTTGAAAATCATTTTCTATCACAATTGCTCAATTTCACGATCCATATTGAAGCGGAAACAAAATGGCTGCCTTCATAAATCAAAACGCACAAAATTTTCTACAATTTAAAGTGTTTGTGTATTGATGCGATTTTAACTCGGGCTTTCAGGATTTGAATCTCGAGATTTGACTATTGGTCGATATTTTGGTATTTTCCGATACCGGATTCGATATTTTGTTACGTGGTCGATACAGATATTGGCCACGTGATTTTTTAAATCGTTTTTGTGACGTTTTTTGATGGTTTTTACAATTTTCAGTCATTTTGTTACTTAATCTGGAAATTTGAGATTTTTTTGAATCTTGAAAAAATAGTTCGGGATTGGAAGCCCTAAATTTAATGCCACAAAACCAAACATTTGACTAAGTGCCTTTACAAAATACTTCTTTTGAATGCAGCTAACCCAATATGGTGATTGTGTATAAATTAAGAGATTTAATATCAAAATAAAAATAAATTCTATAAAAAAAAATTTTTTTTACTTATTTATTTTTTTTTTTAGAAAATTATATTTTATTTTTTATTTTGATAACATTCAGTCATTTTAATTTTTTTTTTTTCGGTTTGAGTGATTTATTGTTATTACTTTCGGTAACCCGTTCTTAATGGAGCCACGGTAATTCAGGCAACTGCAAATGCTCTTCGGAATTCCAAGAAAAAAGAAAAAAAGAAAATATATATGGAAAGAAAGAGAAATTTAGAGTATCCGGGGAGTGACAGTGGAAAACACGAATAAATCACGCAAAAAGTCACGCTTCCCCGCAACACTCTAAAAAAAAAAAATCAGGTGTAGAAAAATATAAAAATATAAAATAATTTCTAAATTTAATATAAATGACAAATTTCATTATTTTCTTGAGTGAATTGATGGACCAATTTTTTTTTTTTTTTAGCTGAACGGATTAAGACGACATTCCATCAAACGATGCCAGAATCGCAAATGCAAGTCACTCGGGGTCGCGAAGACGCCACGCGAACGAGATATTTAATCTTCCAATTAGGCAAAGTAGGTGCGGAAAGTTTAAATTAGTTTTCACAACAAATCAATTGACCTCGATATTTTCTTATAAATATTTATTAAAAGAAATTTCATAAAAAAAATTTTATTTTTCAGAAAAGTCATTAAAAAATAATAGGAAATCGATCACGATATAAATTTTAATTTGTATGGGGTTATTAAGTCGTCGCGGTGTTTATTTCCAGATTTAACAGGCGACAAAAGCCTCATAAATTTTCATACTACTTTTAATTCGCCTTATCGTCCAGAGAGGCCGCCATTTCCAAATGCCGATCAATGGACGCACGCAGGGGATGCACGGCTTAGACTCGCTCACATCTCGAGTTTTCTCCTTAAAAACTCACCACACATCAAACACAATGGAACGAGGTAAGATAAGATCCAATTCTAATCACCCAATGACACAAAACCTGCAAAATACGTCACAAAAACGTGTAAATTTAAAATCAACACTTAAAAAAAAAAGTTTTTTTTAACTTTTAAAGCTGTTTTCATCAAAAGTTGGAAAAAAATTTAAAAAAAATTTATTTTTTAAAAAATAATTATTTTTTTGTGTGGAAAAATGTGGAAAAATAATTATTTTGAAATAAGTGTTAGTTGAGATTAATATTATCAGTTGTGATAACGAGAGATTTGCAGTTTTGTTGCGTTTGTTTGGCCGATTTCCATATAAGGCGTCCATCCGTCTAAATAGCACATTTGGCTAAAACTCGTCTCTGCAGAATCCTGACGTCTGTCTTACAGAGAAGCCAAAATCAGACCGGATTCGGCTGATTCTTTATGCATACAGTTCGCATTGAATATATTGGACGCTTTCCCAGTTTCCTTCACATTTCATCGCGTTAAATCTCGAAAAATCTCAAAAAAATCTCGAAAAATCTCAAAAAAATCAAAATAATTAACAAAATGTGCAGAAAATTAAAAAATTGGTTGTATCGCGTGGATATTTGCGGTGATTTTTCTGTTTTTTTTTTTTTGTTGGAAAAAACAATGTTTTATATGATAAAAACAGAGGATGTTTACTTTGTGGATTGGAATTCGATTGAGTTGGCACACAGCTGTCCGTCTCAAAGACCAAACGCGGTCCTGTCTGGGGGTTTTAACATAGGGGAAACCATCAGCAAAGTAATTTCCTGTCTTTGCCGTAAGGGGAGAAATTGGGCAACATGTTACAACAAGTGAAAAGAATAGAAAGAAACGATTTTTTTTTCTTTCCTTCTCTTCTTCGCTAACGTATAATTACGGGGCCCAATTTGCGGCCATCAATTGATGTCCGACTGGGAGGTAATTTCTGTCATTTATATTAATTGCTGTTTCCTGAATCGAATTTTTTTTTTTTTTTTTTTTGGATTACGTGGTTTATGGATTATTTTTTTTGTATAAATTAATAATTTAAAGATGTATATATTTTGAAAATTTTAATTGCCCAATACATGAAATTCGGAGTGTTAAATCGAATAAAACACTCAAAAACTTAAAAACTCTATGAATATCGTCTAAAACACAAAATTCGGAGTGATAAATCGAATAAAACACCCAAAAAAAAAAAAAAAACGGATGAAAAGCGGCGAAAACACAAAATTTGGAGTGATAAATCGAATAAAAACATTCAAAAACCTAAAACATCGGATGAAAACGACTAAAACACGAAATTTGGAGTGATAAATCGAATATAAATATCAAAAATCCAAAAAATCGGATGAAAATGGCTGAAACACGAAATTTGGAGCAATAAATAGAATAAAAACACTCAAAAACTCAAAAAATCGGATGAAAAACGAAATTTGGAGTGATAAATCGAATAAAAACACTCATAGACCCAAAAAATCGGATGAAAAACGGCTAAAACACGAAATTCGGAGTGATAAATTGAATAAAACACTTAAAATCCCCAAAAACCGAATAGAAAAACCACCAAAACCACTCAAAACCTGCAAAAAATATTGTTAAAAAACAGTAAAAATGACTAAAGCGACGTCACCTGTTCATTTTGTCGCCACTTTTAGGCGACGAAATGAACGGACACCGTTTGGATTCGGTTAAAAAACAGAACTAGAAAAGAAAAGTCGTTTTAAACCACAAAATATCTCTCGTCCGCTTTTATTAGGAAGGAAAGGAAACTGCAAGAAAAGTCAGCACTTTGTGGCAAATTTGCTTCCACGACATTCACATTCAGTTAAAACAAAATGGTGCATTGAAAATGATGATGACCACTTGTTTTTTCTCTCTCTCTCTCTTTTCTTTAAATTTCTAAAATTTTTTGAAACATCAAATCTGATCAATGTTGCGTTAACATTGTGCGCAATAAATTCTAGGGAGTTTTGTACGACTTTTTCTCGAACAAAGGAAACCGAAAGTTATTTGTTTCCACGATTCAAGTAGCCACATAAATATGGATAGAATTCATGCTATCACATTTCACATCGCCCCACCCTCGGAATTAATACATTATGTCGAGTCAGTTATTTTCCACATCACTTTTCTGTTTCAATAATAAATGAGAAAGTTATCTTTTGTTTGGTTTTATTGCTAGGCTGGGTTGAACGTACCGCGAAGATTTCGATTTGCACGATTATTTCGCTTTTGTGTTTGTGTGGGGGTTGGTTTTTGGGTTTTATATCGAGGAAATGGTGAGTGGTTTTCGTCCAATCAACCAATTCTGGGGCCACTTGTTTCAATTAAACTCAGTGGATGATGCTTCACTCGCAGGCATTAGAGCAATTTGAACGGTCGAAAATAGATCTTGAATGCAGTTAATGTAACAATGGGGGGTTTCATTGATTGTATGGTTTTGTAATTTTGTCATTTTGTGATTTTCTATTAATCTTAAAATTGAGAGTTTTTGATGGCCGAAAATTTCAGTGGACGATTTTGGATTTGTGCGATTTTAAGATTCTGAAAATAGTCACACGATGTAATCATCGTAAAATGTGATTACAGAAAAATAAACGAAAAATTTACAATTTACAATTTACAAGTTTTACTGAATCTTCTGGAGTTGTTTCTTGGTTCGTCTAGCTATTTATGTATTCGCAAATGATTCGACGTAACGTCAATTATGTGAGGTAGTAACTTAGATCGAGCGTGGTCGCCTCCATTTTGTTTTGTTTGACAAGTTGAAAATCGCAGAAACTTTCCGTTTTTTGATTTTTTAATTTTTTGATTTTTTGATTTTTTTATTTTGCATTTTTCCGCTTTTGTGGTTATACAATTACGCGCGTGATTGGTGGGACGTGACAAATCGAAAAGTGCAAAATTGTTAAAATTGCAAAAAATACAAAACCACCGCTATTAATGAAATTCTTTATTATGGGGTTTATTAATTCCACCAATCACATTTATAATAACTAAAACACAAGAGAGTCGAAATACAAAATCGCAAAATTGTCCGTGTGGTTTGTTTTTTGCGATTTTGACGAGCAATTTTGAAGCTTGTCAAACACAAAACAAAATGGAAGCCAAGTTCGATCTAAGTGGTCAACTTGAATTATCATCAATTCGCTGGAGCATCTCATGAACATGACAGCTAGGAAACTCAACAAACGACTCTGGTATACAAGTACTTCGTGAAACTTGCGAGTATTAAAACGCTGCCAATTGCACTTTATGTTAAAAAAAATTCATTTTATTGCATTAATTATCACAGTACTTGTTTTTTAGGTTACAACTAATACCCAATATGGCGGACAACGCAAAACTGCAAAAATCATGCGATTGTTTTTGAAGGCTTCAATAATTATTGATTTTATGATTAATGCAAAAATCACAAAATTGCAAAATCATAAAAAAAAAAAAATCTAAACTTGCGAAGTATTGAGATGTGGCTCAAACTTCGCTTTCAAACTGTCATTCCATGTTACTTAAATCTTACAAACAAAAAAAAAAAAAAAAACACCCACGCAAGAAGATAAATAAAAGTCTTTTTATTTGTTTTATTGAATTGTAGTATTGATTCTACATGAATAAAAAGAGGCCCGAAAGAGAAGAAAAGTAGAAAATGTAATAGAACTTTTTTTTCTCCTTTTTTTGAAATAACAAGACCTTTGACACGTTTTCTTTTCATCTCCAAATAAACGAAGAAAAAAGTCGTTTTGCTATTTCATGGAGGGGAATTTCCGATGAATTATCACGAATCGGCTTTAGACAGAGTGGTCTCGTTATTTTCATTCTATGTCAAGGGTCTCAGATGGTGCTGTATGCGAGCGAGCAAATGGAATCGCCAAATAACCTCCCCGAGGTAGAAACTCAACTTGGCTCTTTTTTAACACTGACTCGAGATGACTCGAGATCTCTCGTGGTAACTTCGGAGCGTGCAATTAATTCATGTGGGAGAGAGAATGCAGTGCCGGGGAGTCACATTTCTAATCTGTAAGGGGCTCGAAAAATATTTTTAAAGGGACAGTCTGGCCCATTTTTAATTCTTTTTTAATTTTAATTTTATATATTTTTTTTTTCTTTTTTAGAAATAAAAGAAAAATTTAATTATGCACAAAAATTTTAATAATGCATTTTAAACAATGACAGTCACGTGGTTGGAACGGCCACTGCTAGATGCCGAATGAGAAGAAAGCGGCGCTTCGAGGTGGGAGAAATATTCCAAAATAGAAGAGCGCTATTTATTCAGAATGAAACTTGCGTATAACAGCGGTTTCTGTTCCTTTTCTTGGTCTACACCCCAGGAAAAAGAGAAATAGTTCGCACGGGCATATGGTTTTGAACACGTAATAGCCAGACTGCTTTTTTTAAAATAAGTTTCAAGCGGAAAATAAAAATTTTGTTGGGAGTATTGGAAATCACTTAAAATAAAATTAATAATTTAAAAAAAAAAAAAAAAAAAAAATGGAGATGGAACCGAGACAGTTTGGAGTTGAAGGAGTGGATTAAAGATGAAGACGTGATGGTTCATGAGATGCTTGGAATTTAATTAGATTGTAAGTTTTGTGTAATTTGGAGCCGTAAATTACTTAGGGGCGAATTAAGGATGAGCAGTTTTGATAGTGTTTCTTTATTTCAATGCGTAATTTTGCATGCAAACAAGATTGTCCTCTATTGATCCAGTCTGGATTTGGTACGTGAAAGAAATAAAACAGAAATGGATTGCATAATGAATAGTCAACATTTTCTCGACGTTGTGGTGCACCATGGTTATGAAATGTTGATACATTGTTGTTACGCAATATAAATATGGAAATTTTCAAGGGGTAGTGAATAGCAATTATGCACTAGGGGCAACTAAAGTTTGTTTTTTGTTGGTTTTTACGGAGCAAGTTATAAATGGCTGTCGAATTTGCTTGCGGGTGAAGCCCACCTTAATTTGTTGATGGGGTGAAAATGGCGAAACCTAAAATTGTCAGATTCTTGTGAAATTGAAAACTAAATTGTAAATAAACACTAAAATGAAATAATGTCGTGCACAGCCGAAATGAAGCCTCTTGTGACGGCAGATGGTGAGGGCGGCAACGGTGAAGAGAAGGGCTTGGGTGAGGTTCGTTCAGCCCACGCAACCCTGTAGCTGACTCTCTGCTAAAGGCAGTGTAGTTGTCACAGATGCGACCTCGGGAGAGTGAAACTGACCGGTGTACTTGGTCTTAGAATCTGAGGTCCAGGAAGCTGGGAGAACATGTAAAACACAACCTGTTTGAGTGAAAGCAAGTGTTTTAATGTAAGGAACAATGATAGTACATTAACAAAGAAAACTTTTAACAGTTAAAGCATGCAGCATGAGCTGAATAATAAACTTATGAGCTCATGCCAAAAGGCTTAAAATTAGTGCTAATTAAATTAGGTTTAACAGAAGAACGTAAAGATAAATAAACCACAAAGAGAGTAAGTCTAACACACTTAATACAATATAATGTGCTAACTGTTCTTAAGATCTTTATCTCAATGGGCCTTTTGCAAAAAAGCTGATATTGGGGCCTTTTGATGACATTTTCCGACAATTTTGATAAATGTTGTCCGAATTGAATGGCAATTTTGAGTCAAGTCGTATAAATTCAGTCAAAATGTTTTTATTTTGAATTTATTTCGTGCCTGGGGGCCCATCAACTGTTTAAAAAGACCGAAAATAAGGCTCCTTGATACATTTTTTAAACTTTTTTGACAAATTTTGTCTGATTTGTATGGCAATTTTGAGGAAAATCACACAAATTCAGTAAAAATGTTTTTTTTTTAAATTTTGTTTGCTTAGGGGCCCCCTAATTAAATTGTACTAACTGTGCAAAAAGATTGAAAATGGAGCCCCTTGATACATTTTTAAAAACTTTTTTGACAAATTTTGTCTGATTTGTATGGCAATTTTGAGGAAAATCACACAAATTCAGTAAAATGTTTTTTTTTTAAATTTTGTTTGCTTAGGGGCCCTCTAATTAAATTGTACTAACTGTGCAAAAAGATTTAAAATGGGGCCCTTTGATGCAATTTTTAAACAAATTTAAAAAAAATTCGCAAGTTTTTGCAATTTTAATGAAAATCAGACAAATTCAGTCAAAAATAAGTTAAATTTTTGTGTTTCTAATGTTTTTTTCTGCTCGGGGGCTTCTTTGTGCGTAAATTAAATTTGACAAACTTTACAAAAAGACCGAAAATGGGGTTCCTTGATTAAATTTTTAAACAATTTTGACAAATTTTGGCAATTTTGTTGAAAATTCGACAAATTTAGTAAAATAAAATTAAAATTTTCGTATTTTTAATATTTTTCTGCTCGGGGGCCCCTTTGTGCGTAAAAATTAAATTTGATCAACTTTACAAAAAGACCCTTGATTAAATTTTTCAACAACTTTGACAAATTTCGGCAATTTTGATAATAATAATCTTACAAATTTAGTAAAAAAAAAAATTAAAAAAAATTAATTTTTTTGCTTTTCCTGGTCAGGGCCCCCTTGTACTCAAATTAAATTGCACCAACTGTCAAAAAAACCCAAATTGGGACCTCTTAAAAAAATATTTCAAAAAATCTCCAAAAATGTTGACAAATTTTATCAATTTTAATAAAAATCCGACAAATTCATTAAAATGTTTTTGTAACTTTAATTTCTTCTGCTCAAATTAAATTCCCCCAACTGTGTAAATTTTTTTTTTAAATTACCATAAAAGAAATCAGCATGTCGTACGCTAAAATTCAATTAACGTTGTTTGTTTATTTGAGCAGAAATTAACTCACGAGATGAATAATCTCTTTTTTTCATTTACGTTTAATCACTTTTGTTATTGCTCGTCCCAACGTCAGTTTACCCATGCGCGATACGATATTTCTAATTTGAAATTAAAATCTAAATTTTTTTTATTTTAAATTAAATTTTTTAATTTCATGTTAGCGCACAAAATAGCACTTTAAGCAATATTTAAACAAGATTATTTTGTAAGCTCCTTTCAGCAAAGCATCATCACCTTGAATTAAGTAGCGCAATGCTTTTAATCTTAGATACCATCAGCTAATCTCCTCATTTTATTCTTGAAAAAATACTTGTTCAGCTTGCACTTTAAGTTTGTGGAATCAAATTACAACGCAAACAAAACACACGAAAGACAAACTCTCTAAACCAGTGAAAAATCATATTCAAACTCCTTCATCTAATTGATTAATTACATAGCAATCTGTGATCCCCGCAGCTCGTAAATTTTTTATTTTTTATTTTTTTTCTATAGTAAATTATCTATTAAAAAGTACGAAAACTCATAATTTATCTTCACGTAATGAATTATGATTCAGTTATCTTAATTGCGTGCTGATAAATTGTAAGACGTGTAGAGAATTGTTAGGGTGACTAAAATTCGTTTTTGCTGATAAATCACTTAAATTAATTTGAAATAAATGAAATACAACCGCATCTCGTTATAATAAACAATGACATAACGAATTTTTGAAAAAAAAAATTTTTGTTATAACGAATTTTTAAAAATGATTTTGTTGGTTGGTTGGGGATAGCCAATCGCAAAATTCAAGTACGAGAATTTGAAATTCTTTTGAAATTTTGAAGGTTTCAGGATTTCAGAAGGATTTTTCAGGATTTCAGAAGGATTTTTCAGGATTTCAGAAGGATTTTTCAGGATTTCAGAAGGATTTTTCAGGATTTCAG